>JAUTBQ010187215.1:0-10573 GCA_032361185.1 Lepetodrilus ovalis | reverse complement strand
AGTAGTAGTAGTAGTAGTAGTAGTAGTAGAAGTAGAAGTAGTAGTAGTAGTAGTAGTAGTAGTAGTAGTAGTAGTAGTATACTGTATTTAGATATGCATAGTTGCATGCATATATGTGTTGAATACCTCCAGCATAACCCAACTTATCACTTAAATGAACTAAGCACAGTTTGCTAGTGCAACATTATATAAATATACATAGCCAATATTTCGCCACACTTCCATATGGTGTATCAACTAAACAGATACAATCAACAACTAAAATCCGAAGAATGAGAGCAGATGTACATTTTAAGTCAACAGACGACAATGCATGTGTGTACAGAACAATAACAAAAATAAATATAATAAAAAGTAATGTGTATACAGAACATACAACTTATCTTTTCCAGCGCACTATACTCAAGCAGATTTCCTCGGGCATAGCGGAAGTAGGATTTGCGATACCGGAAATGGAATTGGAGGGTGTATATTCCGGTTCTTTCAATATTAAACAAGCCAATCAGGAGGGATTACGTAGGTAATATTAAAGATAAATCTAATCTTAATTATGCATGCACGTAATGATCCGGTTTGAAGGTCAATGTGCTTTGTTCGTAGTGTTCTTTGTTCTTGATGTCCTACAGTTGTGTTTCTAAGACTCTGCTCATATGTTTAGCTGAGCATCATAGCTCCCCTGGCAACACATACACGCACGTAAGCGCACATACGCACGCACTCATACAAAAGCATGTAAACATACACTGTCTGGCATTATGAAAATGTTGATCGACGGTGAATGCTAGATTCTAATGCCAGATTATTTATAGGATCGCATTCATTGACGATCGAAAAAGTACATATGGCCCGCAACGTGTACTGAAAATCATAATAGTTTTGATACCTGAAAGAGGATGAAAGACATATGGTATAGTATCGTATTTCAACTGAATATTCCCATGTAGGCCTGGTCAATATGTCATCTTCTGACAAACCTTCGTTGTGCCTAATCATAAGGTTGCATACATTCAATATGCCTGTGCAAACATAATATGGTCGATGTGATCATAATGTCAGAAAATGTATCATTTGTACCAACACTTATGCCCTAACCCGTTAGTAAAATGGAATGGTATGTAGAGTTATCCAATGTCATCACACGTGATATGCAATACATGTAGTACGTGTATATACAAACTTAAAAATTAATAAACAAATAGAAATAAAAATACAAGTAAGGAATGGTTCATAATTAATGTTTCATTCAGACGATAAGTAGGACTACATAACAGTAAATGTTGTATCAAAACAGTCACTAATTGAATGATAAGAATGTATGTCTCATTTCCTACAACCCATGGTAATGATGTCGCTGTCATGAAACTGCTATTTTACCTTCATGGATACCTGGAAAATGAAAGGACACCCGTATTTATTCGTTTATCCAGTTTCCTGTTATAGACAACCATAAGTGCCATAAATAGAAACGACTGTGATTAATCTATCTGGAAGAGGGTTACTATTTTAAGCATAGCACCATGTACAAGGGTAATGTATCTCCTTGTTCTTAAGACATGTTGAATGATACTATTGATTAAGTGTATCTTGGAAGATTGCACGGGGAGATACAAGTAACATGAATTTCGTGATGAGTATTGCGTCATGGCATCAACATCGACACTGCCACATACCATATCACTAAAACGTGTAAGGTCATTAAAGACTATGAGAACAGCTGTCAGAATCTGTTCCATACTGTGCTTCGCCCAATCACAAATCGAACAATCAGACAGTGGACTAATTAGACGGCGAACAATCATACACTAAACCATCAGACATCTGAACACTATGACTTCTGAAAATCATACGTCTGAAATTTCTGAATTCTTAACAATCAAGAATCGATCAATCAGACTTCGGAGCATTCACACCGTCGCAGGTCCAACCTGCATTGAAAGACTGGTTCGATTTCGTCGCACAAGTATTTTCTAGCGGACATTTGCCTCACTCACTTCCGGTCACTCGTGTCAATGGTCACTGCTAACCACATCGCTAATATCGTTTCCCGGAGAGGAATTCGGCAAGTTATCAATATAAGGACTCCCATCGATAGAGTATCGTCCTGTAGATTGTTTGGTGCTTGCACGCAGTTAATCCCTTTGTACAAAGGGTCCTTGGATCATGACAGTCAACCATTCGGAAGTGCATCTTAGGAGTGGTTCCAGTATGTGAAAGTATGGAACTTGACATAATTGTCTATTAAGGCCTTGTGAATATGTTTCTGATGTGGTGGTACTCGATATAAATTGAATTTTGTTCATATAATTGGTTCTGAATTTTATTATACTATAGGATATTCGTTCTGTTATATTTCAAGGGATTGTCGTAACGGCGCTGTCTCGGTGAGCATCATTGTAACGTTTATTACAACTAAGTCAGAACCAATTATGAATCTGTAAGTCACGGATAGAATGGACGGGATTAAATTGACCTTGAAAAAGTCATTGAGCTAATTGTGTAGTGTGTGGGTGAATGTGCGTGCGTGTGTGTCTATGTTTTCATGCTTAATTCATACTGTTGTTAATAAAACAGGTCAATATATTATAGCTGTCATGGTTTTATTATTTTCTAGAACCCATGATAAATCTTTTGCGTCATAGAAATGTGTATTAATATGTTGGTAGATATTGGAATCATTTCTGAAGACACATCTATGATTCATGTCACGTTGCAGATAAATCATGTTTACTGGTACATTTAGATTGAAAACAACTTTCTTATAGTGTTAGTAATCCATGATTAGCGACGTCGTGGCTCTACTCAGTGATGGCATAGGTGCATTTGCACTTGAACATTCTAATGTCAAAACAGATGAATTATTAATTACAACTTGATAATGCCAAGCTATCAATGAAATATTAATTGCAACTGGACTATTCAAAGTCAGCATTGTTATTATGAACAAGCTATACCTTCCAACAAGCTATACCTTCCAACAAGCTATACCTTCCAACAAGCTATACCTTCCAACATGCTATAAATAGTTCTATCTCTGGCATACATCTTCACATGCATCTTCACATGCATCTTCAGTGACAGTAACAGTCACGTGACAGTGACTACGCTCATGTTTAATTAAAGCTACTTGGTGAAAGATAACTAATGGGAAGTGCAAATTAAATGTCAATTTGATTTGAATTATATGTTTTCCATAGCATCCTTAAATACGAATTCAAACATTCGTGATTACGTGTTGCTACAGAAATGTTGTTGTTTTTTAAATCAAATTACACACTCAACGAAATATATTGAGGACTGTTAGATACACGTATGCTATGACCTATTTGGAATATTTCGACCAAATTTCAGAACTAAGCTTGATGAATCTGGTTCCATTCATCTTCCAATGACTCTGCACATTCTTGAAGAGAATCTTAATATATGCTTAGAATTTGTTATTACAATAGTATGAAGCTACATGTGTGCGTCCGTTACTGGTCCTTTATTTATTTTGTTGAGTATATTAAGCTCATGGATGCATCGAAAAGTGTCGGTGAAAGGATTTAGTTTAGGGTCTGTATTGAGAAGACAATAATAGTGATGCCTGTATTGATAACAATTGGTCCAGGAATACCACGAGTACATGCTTATCAAGCCGAGCAATCTGTGAAATAATGCCAGAGTGCTTCCTGCAACAGTAAAACCTTGTTTTGTTCTCTATATATAAACCTACACTATGATGTTCCTGAACACGTGTGATGACCACGTGTGCTTACTTCTTTAATCTGGCAGAAGTGAACGTCTGATCTCCCGTGGTCCAGCGTCCACGGCCAGATGGCATTCTGTTAGCAACATAAGCCCTGCGGATATACTGTTAACGTCAACTAATGAAAACTTACATTAATGCCTTCATTGTGTATAATATAGGTACATTGCGGAAGTAGTGAACACCTGTTGAGAGATGGGGCATCTCCCAAGCTGAAAGTGTCTACCCCGAGGTTGTAATAACTCCCACAATGAACGTTGTTACCCTCACGATTAAAGTTGTTATCCCCTCAATGACAGTTATTATAACTGACCAAATGAAAGTTGTTAAGTATTTATACCCAACCATAAACCAAAGAAATTCATACATCACTAAGAATACCGAGTCGACGTCTGGGAAACTTCTGTAAATACCTTAATAGGTGAACGTGTTATAAATGCACTTCTTCGGACATCCGGTTACCTTATTCCGTGGCAATGGCCTGTTTTTTCTCTCAGACATACCGTATACCGGGACATTTTCGAGGTGCGAATTTATCGAGGTTGAAGACATAGAGATACAATAGAAATTCGATATAACCATCTTAAATACTAACAGTTATCAATGAGAGCGAAAGCAAATATGGTACTATTTATACAGTATTGTAGTTGTCTACTGCACTTGTAGATAAATCAATTATTCTTCAATTGATCTATTTAATAATTGCATGAAGGTAATCCGCAAGTATACTCAAAACAAACCGTCTATGTATCTGTATATGTCGTAATTTCCTGCGTATATAACTCACATGGTAATATGTTCCCATCATAAAGCAATGGCATATTCCCAAACTAATATATGTGGCAGGCTACTAAAATTACTTATGATTAAACCGTTGACATTTACCCAAATATTTGTTATCATGCTTATATTTTCTTAATGTTATCATAAGCTATTTTGAAATTCACTTCAGCTAAAGGTCGAGTATTAATTTCTTCCTAGGACATGTATACTGTTATGTGCGTGGTCCTGGGCAGAGGTGTTATACCCATAGCAGCGTCATATCCACAATACGTGTATTCAGTGTATACAGTGCAAAGGGTATTTCAAGTTTAAACACTAATATTGAATTGCTGATAGCTGTAGAACTTAATCATAGATATGCCCACAGAAGTATCCCTGACACTAAATAGTTAATGCATTGTACGCAGTAAACGTAAATAGGGATGTAGTATGTGTAGTATGGAGGCTAAACGTTCAACCTTTTAAAGAAGATTATGAATCTAAGTGGGATATCAATGTACAGTTCTATAATTATTCTCAATCGATGGATTATCTGATGAAGAATGATGAAGAATACGTTATTGAGGTGTTAAAATGTTCTCGGTCTCATAATGCTGTAACTGATATACAACGTTGTAATAGGAATAGTGCACAACTCTCTCCCAGCCTCTCTCTCTCTCTCTCTCTCTCTCTCTCTCTCTCTCTCTCTCTCTCTCTCACATCTCTCTCTCCTCTCTCACATCTCTCCTCTCTCACATCTCTCTTCACTATGTGGTTTGATGTTATGCAGCGGGATGGAAAAACTCGTTGTCAGTTTGACGTTCATTGTTCGGCTTTATATTATTGTTAGAAGTTCATGCATATTTCCTACAAACGTAATGACAACATTAGCCGAACAGTCAGGGTATCGTTTCTCAAAGCTCGCAGAACCCCTGTGATACCACAGTTCTAGTGAATGCACGAACACCGTGTACAAGAGATCACTACGAGAGTGAACGTATGATCTCGTAGTAGATACGAGAGCTTCGTGAAACCATTACCAGATCGACAGTATTATTGAACGTATGTATTTTTATGTTGTAAACGACATTGACGCCAAATATATCCCATGTGTAATAACGGACATCGTTTTATCTCGGCTCACTGGTAGTTTCTAACTTATCACAGAAGGCATGTAACCCCTGTCTGTCCATTCCAATCAAGAATTTCAAACAAATGTGTGCTTTCATATTCTCATCCAACAATACTAATACTTCGTTCTATCTAAATTGTCGTGTTTATTGACATTTTTCTATACAGTTGTTTCAGAAATATGCTAATATATACATAGAATATTGAGCTGACATCGATGCTACTCTCGGAATATTAACGGACATTCGTATCAATATTGTTAACTAAGGCTGCGTTATATATATTATATACTAGTATATTGCGAAGTGTCATTTACTGAGAAAGAAGCATATATGACAGAATAGATCAAGCGGATCTATGTATCAAATTACTTTTGTTTGGAAAATCCAGAAAAAACCCCACTACGTCCACAATGAAAACAGTCCCTGTATCTCGCATGTCGTTAATTTCTAACAATAAATTCATTTGTGGTCAGTACCTTATTTAGTGAAACTTGTTGATATTAAAAAAAACCCACCGGTACTGAATCTATTAATAGAATAAGGAGATTAGCAATTGAGAAAATATGAATGAGATTTAAATATTAGCTACTTTCGCAGCTTATACATGTTAAGATTTAAGAATAATATCGAACGATCACTGTTTTCTAACTGTCGTATTTTACGGATTTATTGTGTTATAACGATATGTAATGTCATTACTTAAATGGGCTTGACGGGTAGGTCCTTCGCTAACAAATTCTACAAACATCTGTAGTAGTAGTAGTAGTAGTAGTGGTGGTGGTAGTAGCAGTAATAGTAGTAGTGATAGTTGCAGTGATAGTAGTAGTAGTAGTAGTAGTAGTAGTGGTAGTAGTAGTAGTAGTAGTAGTAGTTATGATAGTAGTAGTAGTAGTAGTAGTAGTAGTAGTAGAAGAAGTGTAGTAGTAGTAGTAGTAGTAGTAGTAGTAGTAGTGGTAGAAGTAGTAGTAATAGTAGAAGTAGTAGTAGTAGTAGTAGTAGTAGAAGTAGAAGTAGTAGTAGTAGTAGTAGTAGTAGTAGTAGTAGTAGTAGTAGAAGTTGTGCCTATGCTTCTTGTTCCAGTGCATCTTCTCAATAATATATATATATATACGTTATAATTATACTTAGAAACCTATAGTGTTGCATCCCAAAATGTAATAGAATTTACTAACATTACCTAAATTATCGATGTTTTAAAGACTGTTTTAAATATGTTTCTGATTGGACTACATCAATCTAATAACAGTACCCAAGAAATGTCAGCCTACATCAATTTAATAACAGTACCCAAGAAGTGTGGAATACTATTTCCTTGACAATCAAACTAATTATTGAAAAAAAAGTTTACTACAACAACAGTTTTCACTACGAATACCTGTTTATGCATTTTCTTTACATTAACACAGTAGAATGTATCAAATGAGAATGTTAAACGTTCCCATCCAAGTTATTGGAAAACTGCTGAATAATATAAATACTACAGTAGTAATAGATATACTTAATAAGAGCCTTTTAGTTAAGTGTTAACAACATACTGTCACAAATAGTTAACCTATATAATGGATAAATGGATTTCTATCTGAGACTACTTACGTTTGATTTATCCACCCACAGTTGTCATTTACCTATCTCCAGCTCTAGATATTTATCAAGTAGTTGATATTATAAGGAAAGTAGCTTTAATTATGTAGTATTTGGATCATATAACTATAGATCGACGAAAGGGATTTTGGCAATATTAAATTGAAATATGTGATTGTATGCCATTAAATTATGAAGTGGATATATATATATACATATACGATAGTCTGCGTATTTTTTAAAAATGTTAGCGACATGTTGAGTACAAGTCACGATGAGAAGTGCATGCTCTCGGTGTGTACATTGACACATTCACCGACATTTTACACGTCGTCAACAGATCGATGTTAAAGGGGACGGACTGCTCACTGCGGGTATGACCGCTCACTTGTAAAGGTAGAGAACATTGTGAGGAAATCCTACAGCATACAACCAGAAAGTGCACCAATACAACTAGAGAAGTAGACAATCGTCAGTAACACCTTACCAGGAAATACAGACAGTTGATGTTATGTTTGTTCAAATACGGCATTTCATGCACATGCACGAATACAGCATGCCTTGAAAAATTACGAATGTTGACATAATATTGAATAGTAGTCCTACATAGCAATACTTCTATGAGTACGATTTCATACTCAACTTTATTGTTGGCAGTTGTGAATAAGACTTTGAGGTTAGCATGAAATCGGACTCGAAAAAGGCTTCGCAACTTCGGAACCAGATTTTCTCGAAGCATTCATACGATCTTCTTGTTTAGCCTAGAAACGTTCTAGCCCTATATATCGAGATGCCTGCTGTTCTATTGAAACCCATTCCTGTATAGCTATCCTATGCTTGTTCATCAAATAAGATATTGAACGATAGTTCAATGACCACACGGTTGTGGCCTGTACTCTTATAACACTTCCAATTAAAGCCAACATATAGCTGGATGGGATTGAAGTTGATTGTAGTGCACATAGAGTAAGACAGTGTGCGTGTATCATACTATGACATACTATATGTACCAAATGTCGACCATCGGGGTCCATAGCCTCATCAATACCATCATGTACAGATGTCACATGTGTGTCACATATTATACTACACTGACACGGGCATTAAACTATATATCTAGGAAGGCTTTACTACTTGTATATCGATCTCACTATATTTCATGACTTTGGCTAAGAATTGGTGTGTATATATGAGGATCACGGTATTATGCGTTGACATTTGATATGCATATATGTCTGTGTTGTTTCTATGCCGCTAGAGTTTCTTTGTCTGTGCCTATTGTGTGTCTATACTACGACACAGTCTATAGTGCATTTTTGGTTTATCCATAAAGTGTGATCGTGAAGGTGCCTATAATATAGTTCATCCGTGGCTGTGCCTAAAGTTCATCCGTTCATCCGTGTATGTGCCTAAAGTGTCTTTATTGTCTGTGCCTAATATGAATATGCCTACAAAATGCCCGTGCCTATACCTGTCTTTGTTATGTGCCTGTAATACAACTTTGTCTACGGTATTGTTTTTATTCCTTTTATTATAGTGTGTCCATACAGTTTAACTGTGTTTCACTCTTTAATGTATTTGTGTTTATGCTTATGCCTTGGTGTCGGTCAGTTTATTGTATCAATGCCTATAGTGTCTAGCTGTATGTGCGCTTCTAATGTATCTGTATTTGAACTCAAAGTGTACTTGTTTGTATACCTTTAGTAAATATTTATCTCTCACTGTTCTTGTGTTTGTGGCTTAGAACTACCTCCAATACGCACCGAGTAACCTGCTATCGATTTATTGATATCGGATCTACACCGCCCCTTTCTCACACTTATGTGGAATGCAATTTAATATTAATCAAAGGTGTATATTTCATGATATATTTTGGTCATTTACTCTATTTTCCGCAGTTGTGATTTGTACCGGATAACCCTCCTCGCCGTTGTTCCTCTCTGTGACATCGAGTACAGAAACTTCGATCCCGGTACTACTACTCAGATGTGACGGCAACATGTGTGGAATATAGAGTATGATATATTTGTTTATATTATGTTCAATTTCACGTTGACCGACTTCTGGAATGTTTATATGATTGTCTATTTCTGCACCTCATGACATTGCAACACCCGTTGATTGATCTGAGGAAAGTACTGGGATGTGGTGATAAATAGCGACGTCAGCTGACGCGTTGTACAATTCAGAGAACAGGTAGATATGGTGTGTATCCTAGGTGTGAACACTCGGACAACACTCAACAAGAGAGTCGAATGATATCGACCATCATTGAATGCCATGCTAGTCAGTACGAAATAATTCAAACACTTTTCTTTTATAGAGGTGGTATTTCAATACGATATAAATACGATACTATTATTAACTTTATGGTTCCGTGCATATTTTCCAGCACACCTTAATACAAATAGTAACTTTATGTTTCACATTTCAAAGTATTGTTTTATTTGAATGTAGATCGAAATCACTGAGAAGAATGTATTGTTTTTCATTTAAGAAAGTATGTGTAATTAATAACCGTTTTTGTTGTTGTAATACCTGAGGTTGCGTCTTGTTATTATTTATATGCACACACTTCAACTGGTGAAACAAGCTCAACCTTTTTCATATGCCCAGATATAATTTAAAGCATTTCATAGATAAGTTGAGAATATCCGGTGTGAATACGGAACAAGTAGTAGTAGTAGTAGTAGTAGTAGTAGTAATAGTAGTAGTAGTAGTAGTAATAGTATGTATGTATTTTATGACTTCTACTACTACTACCACCACGACAACCACCACCACCACCACCACCACCACTACTGCTACTACTACTACTACTACAACTACGACTGCAACTACTGCTACAATTGCTACTACTAACACAGCTACTATTTCTACTACATATAATACTTCCTCTACTACTACTACTGCTACTACTACATCTACTATTACTACTAACACAGATACTATGTCTACTACTAATACTACTACGACTATATTATTACTACTACTACGACTATTATTATTATTACTACTACTACTACTACTACTACTACTACTACTACTACTACTACTACTTAAAAAATACTGAATATACAAGCTGCAAGCTCATACCGATGGTATCATAAAGTGAGCTAAATTAATCAATATGCGCATTTAAAAATTAGAAGTTCTATAATGCTTGTGGTTATGCACATACAAAAAAACATGCCGTTTCTAAAAAGTATTATAAAAAACAATAGTTTAAAGCTTTAAAAACATGAATATAAATGTAACATTAGCAACAACAGCTTGATACCACATTCTGCATAATTAGAACATTATTGCTCTAATAATCTATACATTCATTTATGCTTCTATGCACAAAATA
>JAUTBQ010187204.1:0-10573 GCA_032361185.1 Lepetodrilus ovalis | reverse complement strand
TAATGATAATAATACTGTACTAATAATAAGAAGAATAATAACAATAATAATAATAATAAATATTGACTAGTAAGGTGCCTAACTTTGCAAAGAGACACATTTTAATAAATCATGTGAAGGAAGGAGCAAATAATTAATTCCCTCTGTACGTAGGGGCATATGTTAATCTAGAGTCCTGGGGAATGAAACGGTCTGGACGTACCTGTCTCATGATGATGACCCTCTTCTTGTATGGCATGTTCATGGCTCGCTTCTGGCGGTACCACACGACGATGAAGATGATGACGATGAGGATGATGATGATGCTGGCCGCCGACCCACCAGCGATCATCGGGATCGTCAACGTCTGGTCGTACAACCGCAGACTCTTCAGACTGCTGGTCACTGGGTAGTCTGCAATAAGAATAAGTAAAAGAATAAGAATAAGTAAAAGAATAAGAATAAGGAAAAGAATAAGAATAAGTAAAAGAATAAGAATAAGGACAAGTATAAGGAAAACAACAATGTTCAAAATAACAATAACTATAATAATAATAACTAAACAACAATAACCATAATAATAATAACTAAACAACAATAACCATAATAATAACTAAACAACAATATTTGTTTGTAATGTGGTTTAGAGTTCAGGGGTTAATACTAGCACTAGTCCTGTAGCCAAAGTCAATAAGGTAAATAACAAAATTTAAAATGGGATCCACATCTGACCCCCGCCTAATTTCCGAATCCGCTGTGTATCGAACAGTGTTATATCGAGGGGACACTGTATATATAGTAGGATCCATTAAACAGCAAACAGCAAAGGCCAGTGTCTGGAGAACAGAGATTTTTAGAAAGTGTGACGACCACATACCATCCAATACGGTCAACCACGCCGACTCGTACTCGATGCCGATAGAGTTCTGTGCCACGCACGTGTACCACCCAGCCATGTCCTTGGTTACGTTGTGCAGAACCAGCTGACCGGGCTTGGACGTGTTCACGTTGGACGTCTGTGAAACAAAACACCGAAACGATTAGTCTCAGGTAAATAGAGAAAGGATTATCATGCGAAATATACGTGGTGATGACAAATGAAATTGGTGTTGTAATATTATTGTGAGGAAACTGAAAGGTGAACAATAATTGCATTGAACATAATCTATGAGTCAGCTATTTACTACCGTAGGTGCTACTTAAATACTGAAAGTAAACTATAACAATAGTGAATAGAGTCTATGAGTTAGATATTTACGATTTAGATATCTACATAAATGTTTTTCTTTTCTATTTCAAAGAAGAAAACCAAATCTGACAATACATGTCCTTTAAATTGGATTGGGTTTTTTCAAAATTCTATATTTAAAAATTAACCATAAATTTATAAAAAAAAAATATCAAATAAAAAAATGGCGACATTGTTTTTTATTCAGTCGACTGCGATGCTGTCAAGAGTGCAGGTGCTGCATTCATTCATGTGTGCAATTGTCATAACACTAATGGTGCAAAGTACATACAAGTTGACATTTCAGGCAGTTAACGTTATATCTAAGTGACAGTATGGTTAGAACATGTCAGGTACCCAAACACTTGCGTACCGTCATGCGTTGTACAGATAGATATATGCTGCAATTCAATTTTATATATTTCCTTGCCACGACTCCGTCTAGGGATCTTCAGTTCTCGAAAAGTGAAAGCTTTAACCCTCTCCATGTTAGAGGCAACGGGAGATGCCCTAAAGAGCTGGGGTCCTGTTCTCGAAATGTTCCTGCGATCGTACGACAATCTTAAGCATAAGCTAAGAAGATCGTAAGAATGTTTTGAGAATAGGCCCCCCTGTTCCTGTCTCTGAAAGAGCTGGGTAAGGGTTAATAAAATTATATTTTATTTTTATTTTAATTTTTCTTCTAATTTATTATTTTTAATTTATAATGGGCAAAATGCAAAAACCAAAACTCCCTTAACAGAGGGGCAAGTCGATGTGTATCGTAAGGCATTCCATGGTCTGCTTCCTGAAAGTGCAAGGTAATGTTAAATGTGCACCTAGCAATCATAGTCTGTGCTGGAGGGTGGAAACTTGGCATGACAATATCGTCATAGATTTGAACTAAGGGGCTGTATGTTAGACAACTAATCAGGATATCTAGGGCTGCTGGCGGTTATCTACTCGAGGGCTGTAAAAAAGAAGTGCTCATTCTTTATGCGTTGCACAGAGTCCATCTCATCCCCATTGTATAACCAGTTTAAATTTCACAAATTTTCATTAAGTTAAGTACCTTCTGGGATATAAACCCATTAATTATTGATGAAATTGCAAGAATAAACAAGTCCACAAATTTGAACAAGTTGTAATTATTGTTCCAAGTGTTTGACATAATTTTTGACATGTGGACAAGTTGTCAGACAGATTGTACATTTAGTATCACATGTTGCCAAGATGGCTGCCGATGATTCCAGTTGTGGCGGAAAGTGATGACTCTGTGCATAAGGTCATCAGTCAAATGACTCATCAACATTCTAGGTTCATTCCGACAAGTGCCAGCAAACGGTCTCACTACACCACCGATACTGGGCGAACAAATGCCACAACATGAAGAAATCTCAACTGGCCGACATTGCTAGCTTACCTGTCTTCCCTGAAGAGAGCAAAAATAGAGACGGTATTAACACTGGGCCTTGCTTAATGTCAAATATGATAACAACGGAAAACGATAAAGACGTGCTGATCTAACCTATGTCGACATCGAAGGAGATCCACATGTGGAAGCTAGTTAACTCTTCGCTCCAAATTCCCAAAACATCAATTACGACAAAACAAAGAATTCTCGAGGAAAATAAATTATAGCAACATAATGATAGAAAAGCATTATAAATACTTCTACAGAGATTACGAGACGTCTAAAATGGTGTGGAATTAGATTGTGTACATACCTGTAGCACTGTGACGTACGGATCGCCGACTTGCGTCGTGTAGGAACCGTTGACCTTGTAGTGCTGCAGCCATTGCAGGTGAGGGTGAAGGTCGCTGAGCACCACCTCGCAGTTGAAGACCGCAGTCTCACCGACCTTGACCGTCTGGTTCTTGGGTCCCTCGATGACCGGAGCGTGGGGTAGACGTTCTGTGTGGGTAGAGATTCTTATGGATTACAGTTTACGAAATTAAGAAAATAAGAAGAGGGTCATTCTCCATGTAGGCCCAATGTTAATGGTGGAATAATCTGTAATTTGCAGCAGGAAGATCGTTAACATTGCATTTACCAGTAAAAATATGACAGAAGAAGTAATACACAGTAGAATAATATTATTATTAACATCGATTTTTTTATTATTATTAGTAGTAGTAGTATAATCCCCAAGAACCATTTTTTCCCTTTCTCTCCAGAGCTAAGACACGGTAGGAAAGGTCAAAATCAGATGTCGCCCTTTTCACTGTAGATTACTATGGTCGGTGCTTAGCTAATTTCCAGATGCACAGAACAACATCTGTGCCTGTTAATAGATATAGAAAACTGAACGTGCAACAACAGATCTACTATAAAAAGAACAAAATTTTAATTTAAAAATAATCAAATCTACTTACGGACGACTTGCAGAGTGTACGTCCAGTTAATTGACCCATGCTCGTTGCTAAGGATGCAGGTGTACTTCCCGCTGTCTGCAGGAACCAGGTCTCCCATCATCAGCTTGTAGCCCTTCATAGACCACTGTAAACAGAGAATAGACCACTGTAAACACAGAATCATAGACCACTGTAAACAGAGAATAGACCACTTTAAATAGAATCATAGACCACTGTAAACACAGAATCATAGACCACTGTAAACACAGAATAGACCACTGTAAACACAGAATCATAGACCACTGTAAACACGGAATCATAGATCACTGTAAACAGAGAATAGACCACTGTAAATAGAGAATCATAGACCAATGTAAACAGAGAATAGACCACTGTAAATAGAATCATAGACCAATGTAAACACAGAATCATAGACCACTGTAAACACATAATCATAGACCACTGTAAACACAGAATCATAGACCATTGTAAACACAGAATCATAGACCAATGTAAACACAGAATCATAGCCCTTCATAGACACCCATCGTAGAACACAGAAGTAAGTTAAGAGGTAAAGAGTAAATTTAGATGGAATGGGTTAGATACATAACAGGGATCCAGACTTTTGCTTTGAAAGGGGGGGTGACGTGGTCACTCAGGGGCTAATAATTTCAGTGACCTTTATTGCATCTACATTACTGCAACATCTCAAGTAGCATGTTTATGTATTTATTTGTTTTCAATTTTAGGTAGGGCGCAATCCAGGTATTGATCTGATGATCTGGTTCTTTTGCTTACCGGTCAGATTTCAAGAAAAACAGAAGAGCCCGATATATAACAGGGTATGACTGTACTTAAAAATATAAAATGTAACACTATTTAAGAACACTAAATCCAAAAATGTGTAGACCTACTGTCTACGCTTTCACAAACTCGAAAGAAAACCTCCTCTGACCACGCCTATCAGAACACAAACATCTTCAGATGAGCCCAATGGGCCTTCAATCGCTTCCATGTGCAGTCTTTATACCGTTTATGATAAAAGTAGATGTAAATGCTCTTAGTGGTGTTGTCTTGCCCTTCTACAGCCTCAACCCAACACAGGACTGTCAAGCGGCAGCCTATCCCAGAAATATTGTTCTTGTTTTCATGGCCTGCTTCGGGCGCCAACCCCAGGGTCCAGTCTCCCGCTGGGTTCAACATTTTTTTGTTTTGGTTTGATTACAACAAAAACCTACGGGCTAGCTGGTAATGCTGGGGTCACCGCTATGAAATCAAATATACATTTGCCGAGGTGATCGCAGTGGAGCAGGATATCCTGCGACTGAAAGCCGAACCGCCCGGCACCACTGGCATCAAAGACGCCGTTAAACCATCCCAATGGGAAAGGGATTGAACATCATAGAATGTCAATAAACTTGTTGTGTGTTCAGTAATGTTGAATATTAAGTGATGAAAGGGGATGAAGTTTAGAACTTTCAAAAATTGTCTAATTGATGTCAACATTGCCATATTGCGCTACCATTACTATTATTGTCAAGACTGCCGTCACCTCATTAGTCTTTGTCATGATAATGATTATCAATGTCAGAACTTTCATTGCTGGTATTGTCATCATCGGCAATATCATCAAACTTATTGTCACCATGATTATCACTATCATCATCATTCCTGGCCAGCTCTGTTCCTGGTAAAGGCATCATAAATATTATCATAATTATTATAATTGTTATCATAATTATTATAATTGTTATCATGATCGTCGTCATACCTGGCCAGCTCTGTTCCTGGTGAAGGGCTTTCCGTTGAAGTGCCACAGAATCATGGGTTTCGGATTGCCGATTGCAGGACACTTCAGATCCACCCAGGAATTGGCAGGACGAGCGATGGTTTCGTGGTCCTCTTTCTTTGAAGACCACTGTGGCATACCTAAAGAAAGAGAGAAAACAAATAAAATGAATTGGTTGAATCATTGGGAGTTTAGCACCACTTGATTCATTCATATCACGGCTGGCATGGTTTGTCTGCACATGTCCTCCTGCTTGAACTACCGGGTAGGTTAGATATCCATAGGCTGTTGGTGCTAGATTACGGAATATCCTACCACAATTACAACAGTTTTCTTTTTCAAATTAATTCAAAGCATCAAAGTAATTGTTTCAAATACCACCATAGCATACCTAGGAATGGGGAATGATATATTAAATTAATACATTCAACCAATTCGAAACCTGGACATATACAAACAAATCTTTTATTCTTCGGATCATATGATGAATATGACAATGACAACTAATTTGACACTGGAAAATGTTGTCATATTGTATCACTATAGATATCCATTTCATTTAATAATAATGCAAATTGTTTGTATTTTTATTAACTGCGGTTATTGTTATTAACTGCGGAGCAACTTTGGCAGCCTGGCAGCCATCTTGTACATGGCTCCAGCATGACCGGCAATATCAGCGTTTCCTGTTTGGTTGGCACTGTATAGGAGCTCTCAACCTCGTATAGTTTATCCTTCAGACGGAGCAATTTCTACCAATGGAGAATGAAATCAGGAGCAGCTGCTATCAAATTAGCTGCTCAACCCAGATTTCCAATTTTTTGATGGAACAGCCTAGTTTCCTTAACTTTCCGATGGCTTTTGATTGGGCGAGGTATTATTCTTTGGCAGGAGTACTTTATAAATAGTTTATCCACCGGGTTTGATGGTGTCAGATTCTTCTTACATATGCTTTCAATACGAGCCCGCCAGTGAGCATTCCGAATGATGGGCATATTTTCCCCCCTCCCCACCTCGAAAAGTTTCCAAGTCTTAAATCTTGTTTAAGGAATTTTTCGAAATCCCAAATTACATGCTGTGTTACATGCTACCGCGATAGCTGTAAATTCGAACAGGTGAAAAAGTTTGGCCCTGCTAAATGCCAGCTTGGCATACCTACGTCAATTGTTTGCCATAGGATATACCAACAAGTATCTTTTCTTTTTTCCCCTCTCTCTTCTCTCCCCTCGAGTGATGACTGAGCTGCACTTGCAAACATACTTTAGGGTAATGTTTTGAAACGAAATGAGACATCTTTCATTGCTCTGATGCCTGCCAGCAACTGTTGGTCGCTCTTCAGAAGAGAGTGAGAGTCTCCCATATATAAACTGAGCCTCCGAGAAGAAAGCAAGGGCCCGCCTTTCAGTGGAGATCGCTTGCTCTCGGCATCAAAGGCTTGCTGTTTCCCAGAGAAGGAGACGCAGGTTTGCCTTCCATGCCTCAACGCTTTGGTGGAAGAGTGTTGCTCTCCATAAACTTTTAAGCATGGCAGTTCGCTGGAGGTTTTTGTATGTTGAAGAAATGAGTAGTCGTTTACTGCTTTTTAAGTTTTCAGTCAATCATTTACCCATCGTGATATTCTACTACATGCTCGTCTTCGTATCTGTTGCCAACCGTCGTTGGATGTGTGTATTGCAGCAACTAAATATGTTTCAAATCTAATCCTCCATCGACTGGAAGAGTTGGAAAATAACATCTGGTTTACAAATCAAGTTATCTGTGAGGATTTGCATGTAGTCATTGACAAACGAGAAATAAGCTTCATGGTTTCTATACCAGTAGTATCTTCCCACAAATTTTCAAACACTGAAACATTCCTGTCGATAGTTAGCATCTTCCCACCAATGTTTCAACAACCATAAAGCTCATTTTAATTTCCCTTGTTACCTTTCATAGTAAACTTAAAATCCCCCAAAACTAGTTTCTAAAGTCTTGATATCATTCATTTCTTTTCATTAAATTTTCATATTTTTATTTTTTCTCTCTCAGTCCATCCATGGGCCAAATGTAAATACCATTTCTTCCCCGATTGAAACCACAATCCACAAAGTTTCTCTCAGAAGACAAGCCCTGTACAATATGCCAGTGCCCCATGATAAGGCTCCTTTGGCCCTTTCTATCAAATTAGGTTCCAATGGTGTGGAAATTCTTATCTCAATAGGATGGGTATGGCTGGCTGAGTCTCCCTCTGATACCCCCAATCTCCGACAATCTCTGTCATTCAATTCACGGGTATCCTCTTTCTGCTATCTAATTTTACTGAAATACTCTCATGGAAAAAAATTGCGGTTCTTTCATCGCACCAGGCTAATTACTAATACCTCCCACTGGGACAGAAATATTTCATGTATTGAGGCCAATTTGGCCTTATAACCGTGGGGCGACATTGGATCCCATTAAAAAAATGTCTTAACTTGGCCATAAATGCTTATTAATAACCCTGTTAAATAGATGGCCATCTATCGTATTACAATTATATTTTCTGCAAATTTTAACAAGTAGTAATTCTTTTTTATGTCAAAATGATTGTTCACAAACTATTGTTCAAATTCTGAGTATTTCTTTCTTTTTAATCTATTATGGGGTATTCAATTTCTAATAATTATGGAAATCAAATTGAAATTTAATCAAGTTGGAGGAACAGCTATGAGAAAGAAGCAATGTATTCTACCTGGTACTCTGGGTGCCTGGTCATCGTACATATCCTCGTTGTCGTCATCATAGTAGTCGCTTCCCATGTCCGTCCCATCTGAAATATGAGCGATGAAAACTGAATAATTTTGATCATTCATAAAATCAGATCCATGTATTGAGAGCAAATTTGTCCTGTATACAGCAACCCCAATCTCAACTATACATTACAGAAACAGCGATAATTAGGATTAATTAGGTTGTCCCTAATCAGAACACCAATAGTTTTTCAATTTTCGTATTTTTCTAATATACAGTGTCCCCTCGATATAACGCTTGATACGATAGTACAGGTAAATAACAAAAATAAAAATGGGATCCTTATCTGACCCTGCCTTGTATATGAATCTGCTGTGTATCGAACCGTTTTATGTCGAAGGGACACTGTACTCAACAAGATGAATTAAGGACCAGTGGCCTTTTGGGACATACAGTGTCCCCTCCATATAAAGCTGAATTTGGGGACCATGACATACCCCCAGCCTTATAGTAACAGCCTTATAGGATAGTACAAGTAAAATGGGATCCACATCTGACCCAGCCTTATATCCAAATCAGGTTCTGTTCGTAAGTACTAAGAATTTGACAAACTGGTTTTCTTCTTATGTTAATTTACGAAGAGATCTTTTCTCACTAAGAAGTTTGCAAGTTAAGAAGCTCTGTATCGAACAGCCTTCTATCGAGGGGACAATGTATATGTATATATTTAGCTGTATATTAGTTTAACAATTTGAAGCATTTCCAAACATCTATAGGCTCCAGGTACTCTTCAACAGCTTGCAGAAACATTAACCCTCTCCATGCTGGATTAGGCACATCCACTACTCTTTAGGGCATCTGTAGTTGCCTTCAGCATGGAGAGGGTTAAAAGGATGGCCCCAGATTCCTAAAGCCAGGTTTTGAAATTTAGTAGAAAGCTTCCCCACACAATATCTGCTGGCCATAACTTATTTTTTTGAGTAAAACGGCAAACAATATAATTATTTTTACCTGTTAGAATTATTAGGAGAATTACAATGTACTTACTCTGTACTACGAGCGTAAAGTTGGCCCAGACTTCGCCGTACTGGTTGGAGCCGTGACAGGCATACCGTCCCGTGTCTTCCAGTTGAACGTCGTCAATAAGTAAAGCGTAGCGGTTGACAGATATCCTGCAAGATTAAAAAATAACCATACAGTTTAGAAAGTTAGCATCCAATCACTGAATCAGACTCTCGATGACTTAAATTCAATGACAACCAAAATGGTAAAGACTCGATTTTAACTCAGTTCCTTTCGCTTCGAAATCCAACGTTCTACCACTGCATCGAAGCTCTCTTATTTTCTACTAGACCATAGCACATTTGTAAGTGCACGAGCGCCATGTATTAGAGATCGCTACGAGAGTGGTTATGGTCTCGTAGTAGCAGATAAGAGAGCTTCGAGAAACAATACCCAGAGCTTTTTAAAATCGAAGGGGAATGGTAACGGCATACTTAGCCCATCATTTTTCTATACGCCTCTGCAGCCTGCTCCGGCGTTAAGTTGGTAATTTCTGTTCTGACTGGTCCTCCATCAGCGCCAGTCACTTCATTTTTGACGTTGTCTTTAAACGCCTGAACAGAAACATGACGCCCAAGCAACTCAAGGTTTTTAACCTTATCAGGCCATTTGATTTTCTTCAGAAGTGCGGCGCTATCTGCGGATACCATCTCCATGACATCCATTCCTGATAGCGTTGTGCGCCATACCTTAGGCCAGTCTTTAATGGGTTTTAGATCACCGTTTTGCAGGAGAATGTCGAGCACATCCATCTGGTCGATTTCAATAAGGCGATTAAGTACATATTCTGCATTAATACCAACAAGATCATTGCGTTGCGCTTTCAGTTCAGCGATTCTGAATTGTATGTCAGGTTTTGACAGGTTTTCGGATGCGGTACGGTTAGCTGTCTTTGCGCTGTACCCCGCCCGAATAGCCGCTTGCGTGGCGTTTAAATCGATGAGGTACTCGCGACAGAACATTTCTTGCTTGTCGGTGAGTGCCATTGATATACCTGAGGAAATTATGAAGTTAGAAGATTTCGCAGCTTATAACCGCCCTCAATCGAAGGTGTCCGATGAGAGGAAATTTCTTGATTACATTCACAGTCGGAACAGATGGGTTGAGTTTATCAAAAGCATCGATAACGCAAAGCCAGTATCAATTGCCATGAAAAATTCATTCCATAGTCAATGGGTTGAGTCTGGGGCCTTTATACGTGAAAAGATCAACGACGACTCAATTCTCCTCAAACTATTAACGCTCTTATTGCCAACATATGATGGTGACAGCCTTGTACTTTATCGGGGGGAAAATAAAGACAGGTTCGATAAAGGGCTCATTGGATTTTGCTGGACAACGGACATTTCAGTCGCCGAGAAGTTTGGTCGTGGATTGAATGCATACAAATCACCAGGTTTGCTGTTAAGAGCTGAAGCTCCAGCCTGTTCTATATTAGCTGGCCCCAATGCCCACAGTCGTTATCTTGG
>JAUTBQ010187193.1:0-10573 GCA_032361185.1 Lepetodrilus ovalis | reverse complement strand
ATTTACCTGCACTATTATACAAGGCTGGTACTATAAGGCTGGGGGTATGTCATGGACCCCAAATACAGCGTTATATCAAGGGGGCACTGTATATACATTCCAGTCTTAGTCTAGACATGTTGGAAGGGGGAAGTCTTGAACAGCAGGCTGGTGAGGAGTTAAAGTGTTAATGGAATGCCAAGTGTGGGTGCAGGCCTTCGTTACTGGGCAGAAATGACATTGGTAATCGCTTCTGACAAGAGCATTGGCAGCAGGGTGAACTTTGGACCCTGATAAGAAGTAGCTGTTTGCATAGCTGTATTCTGGTTAAAATGTTGGTGGGAAAATATTTGTCAAAAAGTTTTCCTCAATAAAAAGTAAAAAAGCAATCACCTAACAAAGCTAGAAGAAATTCAATACCCTAATCAAAAGTAATAAATTTAGAAAATATCATATTTATATTTTATCAATATAGGGCAGTGTGGATAAACTGCTGTCCTTACCTGGTAGTGGTTGGCTGGCAGTTCCTTGTTGAGTAGACGCTGCTTGCTGATTGGCTGGTTGTGTTGCGTGGTGTGTGAAGAAAGCAGACTTTGCTTGGTGCTCGAGAATCTCATGATGTTTCTTCTTCAACTCTTTCAGCTCATTCTGAAATGAAACAAACAATATATTCTTAGAATTCTGTTAAGCAATGAATAACAGTGCAATTCACCATTATGTGACAATGTTGAGATGTTCATAGTTCAGCAATAGCAGATTGTAATGGTAACCTGCTGACGTTGATGCCTGGAGGTAGGTTCAAACTCAGGACCTTTAGCTCAGAAGTCCGACAATCTACCCTTGTGCTACCACCAGCCCTGGCATTTCAGAAAGGGGTTGTACTGTAGTCCAGGCCTAAATCAGGGGCATACGCCTTTCTTTTACTATAGCAGGATACGATGTAAAACATTATTTAAGCCCAGACTACCGGTACGACCCTTCCTGACACCGGCCAGAAGACTAGTCACACTGGTTTAATAGTTCCACTTACAAACTAGTAACAAACACACCTAACTAAATGCTGTTTAGGGAATTCCATTTTTTCTTTTGCGTTCTAAGGATGGTAAAAATCATGCGTGAATATCTACAAAATATTTTTAAATTTTAAATTTTCTTTTTTTAATTGAAATGTATAACTCTATATAGCCATGCTATCACATAGATCTATATCATTTAATGAATAAACTGGCACATTTCTAATATTAATTTCAATACAGATTACCAACTGTATCTTATCACTAAATAAGCCTAAAGTTATGTTAGAAGTTTTATAATTAGGCCAGGCGATTTTAATGCAGAGTCATACCTCCTTAACTTGACCTACTGAAAACCTCTTTCATATAGGCTAGCTCCAACATGATATTCTAATATGTATTTGCACATTTGACTAAAGTACATAAGAAAGTCAACAGCACATGTGACTTATGATTACCCAGACATTACGGGGAGTAACTGATATATATCTACACTATTACTACTAAAAGTAAAACAAACTCAATACAAGACCAGTTTTACATCCAGCCACCAATGCAATACATTTCTTGCATTTATTAATAAATGGGCCCATCCTTTTATTTTAAGACCCAGCTCAACCAAATTCCCTAGGTTATATACTCCACACTAAAACAAGCAAGCCAAACTCTACACAATATGCTGGTTTATGGAAGGTTGTAAAGCGACACTTCAAATAAAGCGAGATACACCTGTGGTATCGTATATCTGTCCACTGTATTTGCCATGTCTACTGTCTCACCGGAAATCTACTTTAACCCTGTGGCTGTTGAAATCTTAGGAAATATGTCTTTTATCACAAACAACTTAAAAATATATTTCATTTTTTAGTTCAAAGATTAATGTTGAAAAATAATATGGTTCTAAAGCAGGGAGACTGTCTGGACTTACATATACAGAGCCCCCTCGATATAACATGGTCTGATGCACCGTGGATTCAGATATAATGTGGGGCCAGACGTGGATCCCATTTTTATTTTCGTTATTTCCCTTTAATATCGCATAAGGCGGGTACTATAATGCAGGGGGTATGTCATGGACCACAACTTCAGTGTTATATCGAGGGGACACTGTATACTACTTAAAAGCACTAAAACTGAATATTAATATAAAATTAAAAAGAAAATTAAAAATAATTATTTAAAATAGGTAATTATTTTTCACATTTTCATATTTGAAAAAATAAAGGTTAAAGATTTGTTTTATTATCGGATTGTTTTCTCATTATTGTTGAAATAATTTTTAAATGATGAACATTATTGAGGCAATAATATTAAGGATATTGGTAGTCTGTTCATTATTTATTTCTTAGTTTGGAGTTTAGATGTTTTCAAGATTATTCCATTCATATCACAAATTGCCAACATACGACAGAATAAAACCTGCAACATCCGTAGCGCTGAGCATTGCAATAAACCTGTGAGCATCCTATCACTATCGCGTCAGAAAAGTAACTTTCGATGACATTGATGCTGAGTCAACAGGATTGAACCCAGACCCTTTTGTTCTGAAAGTCCCGATGAAGTGAAAACGAAAGCTGTAGACACTGGTTGTCTCACCTCTTTCTCCTGTAACACCTCCCTGTACTGCGTGGATATGGCGTTGATCTGCAGCTCCGAGGATTCCGCCTTCTCTTCCAACTCACGGTTCACGAACTTCAGTCGGTCATTCTAGACGAGGAATCGGAACTTGATTAGTGCACGTTCTACAATCATACATACTGCTCAACATTTGCTAGGGATATTTCATTTATGAAATTTGATTCAATTTTTTTAATGGGTTTAGAGCCACTGTAAAAGGCATACAATCGTTATAAAATTATAAAATTATTTATTTTTATAAATAAAACCAGTAGGATGTGCAGAAAATGTAGCTTGTTGCCCAACATACTTGCATAGACAAATAAAATGTACATATTTTCAGGTAAAAATATGTTTGACTAGAAAATATGTCAACAATGATTGGATGCCTTCAAGATTTTATAATTCAATATTACTTATTACGTGCTGGTTTTTTTTTACCAGGGTATCCTTTCACAAAGCTCTCTTATCTACTAAGAGACTGGTAGCGCTCTCTTAGCAGTGTATTAGCCATCGACAAAGCGAGCGCTACTAGTCTCTTAATGGATAAGAGAGCTTCATGAAAGGATACCCAGAACAATTGATTGCAAGTGAAATTTTAGTGATGCACTTCAAGTGTAAGTCCATTGCACAAAATACTTATAGGAAATAGAAACAAGATTTGTTATGAGGAACGATTAAACAATAAAACCGCATTTCAGGTGTATAAATTTCGTAATCAAATACCTACATAGCATGTATCATGAGCAGATGTCTATCTTCATGCCGCCACTGCAAAAGCTCTTAAGCGGCTTGTGAATATACTACTTAAAATCGAAATAACTAAACCATGATAAGAACAACTGAAAATAATACAGCCATCATAAGCATTCGCCCGTGACCTTGCCACGAGGACCACCATGAAGGTATGGCGATCGTGCTAATGAGCTGATCGAGCAGTAACGTATTAATTGCTGTCTATATGGTTACTCACCTCGCCTTTGAGAGCTCCACACAGGGTCTGAAACTCGCCGATCTTCTCCTGCGAGAGCCGCAACTCCGTAGCGTGGTCTGTAAAACAAACATCCCAGCGTCAAGCCTCGGCCAGGCAACCCACACCGTGCTCAGGCCTTCGACTGATAAGCCATATTAGGATATGCCCAGTTGATATGAAGTGACAAGCGATAAGGCACAGCTTACCTCCCTCGCCGACTTCATATCTCAACTTTTCAAATTTTCAAATGTTCCCTTAGGTCGACGAAGGTCACTCATGAGAGAAATGCAATATGGCAATTTTTTTTAACAGGCTGCAATTCGATGAGAATTGTAAATCGACAAGCATATGGATCGTCACATCTTATAAATATTTATTATAGATAATGATTATTTGACTAGGAACTGATCCAAAAGGGCCACTCAATGCCTTCTGGGTCATGCCAATCAAATTTAATATTTTGTAGAAATTTCAAGAAGACTTTACGATGCAGGTTTCAATGTAATTTGCATTTTTCTTGTATCTTACGATCGATCCATATATCTACATGTATGAGAGGTCCATTAATATGTCAAACCCTGTTGTATATATATATTTTGATTTAGGTTAACTGCTTATTTATCAACATATATCCATATAAAAATTGTTTTCTTTATTAGTACACATAAACTGAATGAGCATATGGTACTATCCCCATGAACGAATCACAAAATACAAATACTGACTGTGTCCACGCTGATCCAGTGACCAGGCTATAACTTCACAAAGCTCTCTTAGCCACTAAGAGACCATAGCGCTGTCTATATTCCGATAGCTAACGCACTGCAAAGAGAGCACTGTGGTCTCTTAGTGGATAAGAGAGCTTTGTGAAATGATCTCCTAGGTAATAGTTTCAGTACTTTGTGGGGTGGATCTGGTGCATCATAAATACCCATAATCATTATTATTATTAGTAGTAGTAGTAGTAGTATTAGTATTAGTAGTAGTAGTAGTAGTGGTAGTGGTAATAGTTTTGATTGAATTAATGCTTTACATCGCAGCGTGGAATAGTAGTAGTAGTAAAAATTTCACTTTATTGTTGTTATTATTATTATTATTTTTATTATTACTATTATTATTAAAAATATTATGCAATAAAACCGACGACACTTTCAAAATTGGCCATGTTGTGTGTCTGTAACTTATCACATTATTCCCAGCTATGTGTTCAACTGACACAAAGGTTAGGTCAAGATTATTAAAAAGCAGTCTCCAATACAAGTACACTACATTACATACAAAGTTGGGCAACTACGAGCATAGAGAGACGAGACTTCACAATGACCAAAACCAGTAACTCCTTCAACCCCGTCACAAAGTCATAGACATGAACTTAATGTGCAAACATCTCCACACACAAAGGACCCCAACCTCAATCGGTCAACATTTCACACACGAACAAAGCGTACTTCTACACTAAGACCATTTACCAGCTTTTAAACTTTATTGACTGATCGCGACAGGTATATCTAGATGCATGTACACCTCGACTTACACAAGCAGCGACATTGACAATGAAAACCCTGTACCAACTGCAAACGTCATACACCCTTTCACAGTTCTACGCCGTTCTAAGACCAATCTGGCCTGGACGTATGCACACATAATATCGATGCAATGGAAATGCAAATTAATTGGGTCTACATAAACATATGCTGTGTATGGATGAAATTTGAGATGGTCTACAGGAAAAGCCTGGGACAGAATTGACAAAGCAGGAGTTTTCTGTCTGTGCGTCAGGTTGATTCTAAAGTGCCACGCACGCATCCTGAATGCCTGAGTATCGCACGACACGACCTATAGGCCGACACGACCTACGGGGCCGGGACTGAGCAAACAAGCCATATCAGTCGTCTGAAATGAATATAAACCATTAAATCAAGGGCTGAATACACATACTGACAGAAATGGTTATAAATTTGTTCATATCTTAGTAACCAGGACATGTTTCCCGACTAGGGACCATGGACTAGACTTGCCCATGATAACGACACAACCGGATTGCCTGATAACGTTAGTGCGTGGCTCTGCCATACACTGTGACACATTAAATCTTTAAAAAATTAAGGTTCCTTTTTTTTTTTAAATCATAAAATTTAAACCTACTTGTCTGTTGTATACTTGTTCAGAAAGAAAATGTCTGGATCAGTGAATACAGCCTTAGATACAACACTATCGTCATCATATCCTGTTCTTGTAGAAAAACTAAAATATTGTCATCGAAATGTCATTTGCCATTGGGAGGCAATTGTGATTTCAGCGGAGAATATGTGTACGGTCTGCTGCCAGCCCCAAGCCACATCCAGAAGAAGAAGAAGAAGAAGAAGAAGAAGACACTTTATTTATTGGCAAACATGTAAATAACAAAGAATGTTAACTCTGTAGAGCTATTATTCCGACAAATAAATCGACCCCTGGACAAATAAATCGACAGATTTCCACGATTCCGCCAAAAATTGCAATGGTTGCATTTGTGTAATCTATAGGAGACATGGAGAGTGGTTTGCTGCCTAACATGACAACATGAATCTTTCACCCATAAGCAGACATTGTAGAAACTACAGAGAATTGATGAGGGTGTTAACAGACGACAATGATAATGTTGCTCGGCAACAAACATAGGAGTTGTGAATGTCACATGACGTATAAAGAAGTACAAATCAGCAGTATTTTCATATAAAGATCAGAGTCTATGCAATACCATGTTTTCATCAATCAGTATTCATAAGTCACTATCCTAAAGGTGTACACAACAACAAAAGATTGATCAGCCTGTGCTGTCATTGCTGGCAATTATACAGTCGACACCGTTTATCCGGACAGTTGCGTTCCCGGTAAAATCGTGCGAATAACAGAATTTCAGGATGTCCGAATCCTGTTACATAGGAAGACTGATTGATATATGGATCCCAGTTAAAAAAAAGCGTGCAGATAGCGAGGTAACCAGATATCCGAAGTCCGGAAAAACGTGGGTCCACTGTAGTACACTATTTCATCATAATAGGCCATTGAACCTCACTCTCCAAGTTTTGTATGCTTACCACCTACATTGACTAGGGCAAAATGCTTAGATATTGACTGAATTTGAAAAGAAAATAATCACCTTAACAGTAGAAAATTACTTAATCTGAAATAATCATTTATTAACTCCATGGAACAGAATATACTTTTGTTGAAGCCTGAAAGGTTGACAGCTTGACACAATTTTAACTTTACCAATAAGCTTCAAGCTGTGATAAGACATGCACACAACTGCCAGGTTCTGATCTTATCACAGGCGGTATAACTTTGACCTGAGTCTATACTTTGAAATGAGGAATACTACTATGCCATAAATCAAACTGTACAAAGTAATGGGTTGACCAAAATAGGAAGACACAGCTTGTCAGTTTTGAGGCAGGAAGAAACCCACAATATCAGTAGCGCTAAACCTTTTTAGTAAGATTTCATTCTCAAGCTCAAATTTTATATGGAGATTTGTGAATAAACCTTAGAGTCGAGCTTGAAATAATATTTTATAAAACATTGTAATCTCGGGGTGCCAAATAAATATCAAAATATTGAAGTCGAATGAATGAATCAAACACATGCATTTAATGATGTCACAAACACGCAAGCACATGTATGAAAAACAATGATTCTGATTTGTGAATGCCATGGCCATGCTAGTAATATGTAACAGTTGGTGTAGATAATGTACGATCTGTTTAAAAGTGATGTGTATGCCTCACATTCCCCAATATGTTAGTACAAAATGTAGTCCTCGATTTGACAGCTTGCATTCCTATTTAAATATGATAAATACATTAAAGGAAATGAGATTTGAACTTATTACGTGCAGACTTAACATTTAACTAAAGTAAATGCTCACAACATAGTCCGCTCAATGCTGTCAAAATTCTAAATGATGTAACAAACCTATTTACCTTTCTTGATCTGTCTAACCAACTGATTGTCCCACTACGGGCGACTTGACAGACGATTGTAAGGACATTGAAGAGAAATGGAGGACCTAGCATAGATACACAAACAGGACAAGCAATGTTAAGTTCCTGGGCATTGTTACCATGACAACCAGTCAAATATCAGCTGAAGAAGAAGATAAGTCCATCGAGTATCAAACCTGTTGCAGAATTGCATTCCAATCGTGTGATTCACACTACCAGAAATACGTTCAAATTTCAAAATGTTATACATGTACTTGTTGTTCTGTTAAGTTTGAAGGCAAATATTACTGCTATGTGTGGTGAAAGATTCCTGATGCAATGTATAACAATAACTCACCCACTCACTGTTATATTAGTTCTACACAAAATACACACCATCCACACAAAATATACACCATCCACACAAAATATACACCATCCACACAAAATATACACCATCCCATTAAGTCTATATTTATAATAGTTCATGTTACAGCTGGTGCAACAACGTGTTTGCTTAAGCTCAGTAAAATACTGCAGACAATAATAATCAAAAACACTGCCACAATAACCTGACATCCTGTGTGAAAAGAACACACCAGTGACAGTAACTAGAAAGAACACACCAGTGACAGTAACAAGAAAGAACACACCAGTGACAGTAACTAGAAAGAACACACCAGTGACAGTAACTAGAAAGAAAGATGGGGTGGGGTGGGAGGTTACCGCGCAATGGTAGAGCAATTGAACTTCTGAGCCAAAAACTCTGGGAGTCTGGCATCAATGTTCGTAATAGTTACCTTTCTGATGCAATCATGATAGCATGCTCTGTCTGTACCATGTCAATGCAGTTATCATCATTGGTCTGTTAATACCAGCCAGTGCTCGCAGGTTTACTATACATTCAATGCTATGGATATTTTGGGTTTCATGCCCTAAACTGACAAGCCGTGATAAAATTGAAATAATCTTGGAAACGGAACTAAATCCCAATTTAAAAATAAAAGAAATATTGGTGGCTAAGTTGAACTGGGGCTTAGAGCCATTTTCAAGATTCACATATCATGGCTAGCATTTGTTTTATGCACATACCCTGCTTAGTGCTTGAACTAGGCTGGATTTCCACCAGGTGGCGGGGCCTGCACACGGAATAACCAACTGCATGGATACCCGCCGAGACATATTTAGCCGACTCTCCGAGCAAACCAGTCCTTGCTTTACCTCTTTAATGCCGAGCGCCAAGCAGGGGAATTACCATCTTTTAACGCCTAGGTATGATGTGGCCAGCGTTTCGAACCACCGACCGACCGTGTTGCTCTGCATGTGACTGGTGAATTGATGACAATGCGTCATTTGAAAATTATTGACCCGCTAGCTTTACAGGATAATAGTTTTAATTACGACAAACATTATTCAGCCTACTGATCACATGTACGAACACAAATAATCTAGTTATGTTGTAAAAAGAATAGCATTGTATGACATATGAACAAAGTTAGTCACCTTAAAGCAAGCTTCAACTGCATAAAATTGAACTAGATTTCTTTTCGTCAGAGCAGGAATTGAACTAGAAGGTATGAGTTTTATATTCACTTTTTGAGAGAAAAAAAACCCCATTATGAGTCACATAACAGTGTTACCTGTGTCTGTCAATGGATATTTTCAAAGGTGACATATTCAGTTAAATAGTGTCTGATAAATACTCAGGCACTCCCATATTGCTATTCATGGAACAGATCATGAAAGATAATGCCGTGATTCAGATGGGCAAATTCTATAGATATGTATCATGTGTTAGAACTAAACATGTGGAATGTTTGTGTTAAACATAGATGAAACAATATCAATAAATTGTCATTAATAGGCTCACAAATGTTTAAGATATTTCTTAGACATAGGAACATCTTCCAGATCGTGGTATACTGCTGTACATTTGTTCAAAGTCTAAGAGAATTGATATTTTAGAAATGTTTCTACCTGTATTTATTTACTGCTTCATGTTTCTGCTTCAAATATGTCTTTCAGTTATAAACTTTTCTGATAAAAAAAATAAATCAGCCTTTCGATATCAATTTGATATTTTGTGCACATGCTGCTTCTCATGTGTTATCAAAACACCATCCTTACAAGGCTAATAGCAGGGATGGAAACTTATCTATAAAACATATTAGTCAGAATAGTGATACAAATAACAAATGTTAAAAAACAAACCATCAATTTCTACTAGCTCTTAGGATACCTTTAAAGAATTGGCAGAAACGACCCCAGCTAGCAGGCTAGTGTTAATTTCCATCCCTGTAATACGGTAGATCTTAGTGTTGTGATAATCCTACTAAGAACTGGTACTGACAAATCAAGGTTGACAGCTGTACTAGAGTACAAGAGTTGAAACATTGCAGTCTATCATGACCACTGTAAAGTAACTTCTGTGAACATTAGTGCCAGACAACCAGGTTGGGTTCAAACTCAGGGAATGTGTCTCCAAAGTCTGATAATCAGATCTACCACTGGGCTAGCACCTGATCAACTCAATTATCTGAAGGAATTTGAACATCACAAAAATAAATTATATAGGGTTTAGAAATTATACCCACTTTCAAGATTCTTTCACTTATATCACGGTTTGTCAGTTTGCGGCAGCAAGAAACCCGCAACAACTGTAGCACTGAATGATGCAGCACTGGTACTGATAGACTGGTACTGACAGACTGGTACTGATAGACTGGTACTGACAGACTGGTACTGATAGACTGGTACTGATAGATACTGATAGACTGGTACTGACAGACTGGTACTGATAGACTGGTACTGACAGACTGGTACTGACAGACTGGTACTGATAGACTGGTACTGACAGACTGGTACTGAAAGACTGGTACTGATAGACTGGTACTGACAGACTGGTACTGACAGACTGGTACTGATAGATACTGATAGACTGGTACTGATAGACTGGTACTGACAGACTGGTACTGATAGACTGGTACTGACAGACTGGTACTGAAAGACTGGTACTGATAGACTGG
>JAUTBQ010187182.1:0-10573 GCA_032361185.1 Lepetodrilus ovalis | reverse complement strand
GTGTACAAATCAAACGTAAATAGTCTCATACTGAAATTCGTTTGGTCATTATCTAGGTCTATCAACCGTGATTGTATACCTTTAAAGTTTGCCAGTCGGCATAAAATTAACACTGTAGTGATAAGATTTACAGATGTTGACTCAACCAATCACCAATTACAGTTATGCCTTCATGTTTCGATCAATTACATTAATCCAGTAAATTGTCTTAATTTGGTACCGTCATTTTAATGCAAAAGCTAAAAATTCTGCAAAAGTGAGTCCCCGGTTGCATTTAAGTTTATTTAGATTATCACCGGCAGTGTAGACACCCAAGCTGGGATAGCATAACGGGGCACAACTCTGTCCAGGATGTTTGAATATATCTTGATATGTTTCTATTTAAGGGACATTGCTATTATTGAACTGTTTTGTGATTTACTTTTGCTTCTGAATATTGCCAAACAATTTTGTTCCAACTGCTCTGTAACTCGAATATCTTAGGGAATGTCAACTACCGCTTCGATGATTTTGTCCGACTCCCTATACTTATTCATTGTTGGATAAATAAATTAATACACATATAGTTTTGAGCATGATTTTATTTATTTTTAAATTGTAGAAATTTAAAACATAGAACATTTGTATTCATTATAACATAGTTATTTACCCCGTATGAAAACTGCTCTAATGTAAAAAAAAAAACCGCGTTGTTACACATAGGACCTGCCTCTTGGCAACTCCGATCTAAACGGACATCGTTATTTACGCCATATATAATCTGATGCATCTTGTTCATGTGGCCATTTCCATGAAGATCCATATCACTATTATGGTATGCCCAAATTTTAGCTCGCTTCGACAAAATGAATACTTCTTCCGAAACAACATCGACATCCCTACCATACTTCACGGAATACCAAATAACCACCAAGAAACTGACAAAAATATTCTCATAATTTCATAACTTCTTAACAAAAAGTAACAGATTTCCAAATAAAAGGTAAACAATTGTTATATATTTCAATAGCACCTGCTCTCCGCAAATCTCCATGTAACACATTATGCTTTCCGTTGTTTGGTACCATTGCTCAAAAACTATTTAACGCAGGTCATTAAAATGTTGCCCAGTGTTAGGAACTGTGTATACCCTGCCGAATTACAACTTTGTATATCGCGGAATAAAACATCTGTCTATTTAACCTATTACTATTTTACTTCATACTTTTGATAAATATGCGGAGGGGTGCTGTTCAGTCATGGAACAGCGATTTACATATTCGACCACCAATGCCCATTGGTCACATGCGAGTTATCAATCAATAATAAGGGTTATCTCAAAATAAGTTTAGCAAGGCAAAGCTTTGCACTGTGCATCTTGAGATATCTAAGTCGTTATCATAAAGGAGAACATTTCAGCATACGATAAATTTATATTCCTATATTATCCACGATTTTGATACCATCCCCGGGCACACGAATATTCCGTATTGCACGAACCGTCATACGTCTTTACAATGTTCATGACAAGTTAAACAAGTAGTGTAATGCATGGCAAGTCTGCTCCATGCATGTATACTTGAATATGGATATACATTGGCGTTTATATTCGCTTTCCAACTGAAAATACTAGTAAAACGTATGTATGAGGTATTATGCATCTGCATAAAAAGAAATACGTGGTATAACTATTTGTAACAATATGTTTCACCTGTAAGTATATTGACCATAGGAATGTTCATGCTATTGTCATGTGAACAATTGTCATTGGTGTTTCAACATATGTAAATCGCTATTACATGATAGGGAGGCACCCCTCCACAGTTTTAGCAAAAGTGTGAAGTTTAGTAATAGATTAAATAGACAGAATGTTTGTTCCGCGATCTACAAAGTCGTAATTTTGGATTCGGCAGGGTACACGCATTTCATAGCACTGGACAATTTGAATGACCTGCGTTGACTAGTTTTTGAGGAATGGTACAAAACAGGTCTATCTAGCATTACCTGCGAGACTATAGGTGCACTTAGTCCGATGTCCTGTTCACGAACATATTTCACATCTCTGGCACAGTGCAAGCTGTCATTAGTTAAATGACCGCTAAACTTGCTCTAAAGCTCACATCATTTCGTAGTAGATTATTCCGCTGATGAAGTGTATCAAAGGTATATTTCCAACTTATGTGTTCATGTCCAAGGTTCATTCTTGATATCGTAACTGTATACGACCTCTTCTACCAAATCGCAATTTACTACGCATGTATATGTATTGTACATTACAACCAGAACTACTTCGTATAGTGCGCAACTCTTGACAAAACCTGCTAAACGGCCGATTACGGAAACTCGGATTGTGGTTTGCAGAAGAGAGACAAGAAGATCAACTAATCAGTATATTAAGTGATTAATATTTGTTGGGCTGTTTGGCATTGCATCGTAACTACCGACCGCGTAAAGTCATAAAAAAAGTGGGACATGCTGTTTACCTACTTTCCCTACAGTATTTCACAAAGGGACAAACAAAGGACTGATCGGCTCCCGCCATGACGAGGTATCTAAACATCTAACTGCGTCATGTGGGAGTAAACGAACACCTAGACACATGTTAAAGATTGGAACTAATACACACCGGATCTACTTGTCGCGCAATGTGCCGTATCCGGGTACGATTATCACGACCATGCTGTTCGAACCAGACGGATACGTCCGATGAATGATATGTGTTCCCTTCAGTCTGAGTTATTGCCAAGAAAACCAACCGATCGAATAGATATCAGAAATTGAAATCAGAGTTTATAAGAAGGCTTCTCTATGTCATATTGAAATACACCTGATTGGTCTCTCAGATAAAGCCTGCCTATAAAAGAAAGAAGACGTAAGTCTAAAGTAGACGGCGGTAAAGAACCTGCTCGCAACCATGCTGTACTCATACGTCGCTGTGCTGATGTGCACGTCGGCGTTATTGCTGGTAGAGGCTACATCTGATAAGCCTGTGGACAGAAACAAAAGGTTTCTTCCTGTGAGGTTACAGGATCTTGAAAATAAATTTGTTGGTCTGTCGGACTGGTCCACTGGCATGGATGAGAATGTCAAGAAAATAAAGACATATACAGGCAAACTAGCAGAATCGCTTACCACTGCCCAAGAAACATCCGACAAACAAGGGGAGACATTAGAATACCTTGGTGAGAAGATTGGCGAGCAAGAAACTCAGTTGAAAGCACAAGGAAATGATATATTAAAAGGAAGGATGGTTGGTGACGAAAATGCCAACGGAGTAAAAAAGAACGAAGATGCCATTGACAATTTGGATATGACATATCAAGAACATGGAAAGCAGCTCATTGACCAACAATCGCAAGTTAATAAGTTAGCAGAGAAAGTAGAAACAAATTCAGGCGATGTTCAAGGCCTGCATAACGAAGTCAATAGCAACTCTGTCTCGCTTCTTGAACATACAAGTAACATATCGAAACTCGAAGAACGAGCAACTGCTGGTGACGTGATAGACAATAAAATGGAAACAACATTAGCAGAACTTAGATCGACAGTAAATAATGTTGACGCGGCTGTTAAAACAAGCGCTGGTAAATTTGACGCATTCGTCGTGGAAGATAACGAGAGGAATGAAGGTTATCGCAAAGATACAGTAACTATTAATGAAAAGTTGAATAGTAACGAGGCCAGCATTTCATCTGTAAAAGACGGTTTGCAGACGGCTAAGGAAGATTTGAAGGAAATCACAGAGGACGTCTCCGAAAACAAAGAAGCTATCGCATATCAGAAAACTCTCCTAGAGACTCAAATCGGACGTATCGATATGGCAGACATTGCTGTGGAAGCTCATGCGGATGCGATAGGAGAAATACAGACAACGATCGAGGACACAGATCGGAAGGTAGCCAAGATAGAAAGCACTGCTGGAAAGCAAGAGGGTAGAATTCAGGATAATCACGAAGCAATAGCAAAGGGCAATTCAAAGTTGCAGGCATTAGCAGATACCGTTAACTCAAATGCAAATAGTATGTCCCAGCAAACTATAGCAGAACTTCAGCAGCAATCACAGACCCTGCAAGATGCCGTGAAGAATTACAACACAAGAATCACCGAAAATCATGCGTATGTAACAAAGCACGATCCACTTATCAGTAAGATTAGCAAGGAAGTAGGCATACGTGATAAAAAGATTGAAGAAAACGAGAAAAACCTGAAAGAACAGTCATCTAAAGTTAGTGGGATGGTCTCTAGGATGGGTAATTACGACAAGCGTATGGATGCGATGCAGAGTAACGCCAACACCCAACGTGATAGGATGAATAGAGTGGAAAATATGTCTATTGACCAACAATCATCGATTGGCGCGAATTATAAGCGTACGGTAGATAATGCAGAAAAAACCAATTCTGTGAACATGCGTGTATCCAAATTTGAAACCACGGCCAAGAAACAGGCCTTGACATTAGCAAATCAAATAAACACACTTGCAGGTATCCAGAAGACTACTAACATAGTTGTTGCCAAACAAAATCAACAACAATATACAGTCGATGGTGTGAAAAGGAGCTTGGGTGTATTTACAGCGAGGATGAACGGTGCAGACAATAGACTAATCCGTCTGGATCAAGATATGAGAAACCAGAAAAGTACTTCCGCCGCTAACGCAAATACGCTAAAATCTCATTCAAACCTATTCAGTACTAACAGCAAAAGAATGACTGACCTAACAAACTCAGCTCGGGCTGTACAGAGCAAGGTGGCACAGGTAGAACAGACTGTCGGAACACTTCGCACTGAGGTTAGCAAGAACTGCATGGTGTTTGAGAATGACCACTTAGAAAGTCTGAGAGCCCTAAATAACTTACCACATAAAAGTAAGTGAAAACTACACCTACGCCACGTTATTTTATATGTATTGGACTTTCCGAAAATTGTAGTTGCTTCCCCTAAACATATCTCCCTTACGGGAACTTAGTAAATCTCGTTAACATGGATACAAACAGTGTTAACATTTCGGATTTTAAACATGATTTTTTAAAATGCCTCTCATAGATGCCTAACAAGACAGTATACAATGTTAAATCTCCGCATTCTCCTCTAGACAAAGGCGTTCAAATACTTGCTAGTATGCGAACAAGCAATACAGCCCGTTGAGCGCATGTTATGGTAACATCGTATGTTTTCGTGTTTCTACTAATATCAGTAATATATCAAGAAACGGTTTACATAGTAGCAATATGCGTAGATTGATTAATATTGACATATTAAGCTACGATATGCTTTGTATAGTTAATGTTACTAACATCATTGTGTTGGTTCTCGCATAACAAGTTTGCAGGTGAATGCTATTTCTACAAGTCTAGTCAAGCACTAGGTGGAAGTTCTAGACTTCTGAAAGGGAGAGGTATGTTAGGAAAGTAACTCTGGCGCAACTAGACTTTTCGGAAAGTCCTATAGCATATCATCCTAGTAACAGGCGATTCGTGCAAAAAAAGAATTGCTTTTCACGAATTGGATGTTACGTGGGTGTTATTTGACTTATATAATACAGCACAAATTTCACGTGCGCTTGCTGTGTGTTCCTGTTCCGTGCACACTGCATGAGCACGTCGTGAAGTAGATGATGTCATATATTATAATATGTGGTGCTGTTGAACAGTTGGATGACGGTGACCGTTTCAAAAGAATTGATGAATGATGGTTGAGTTCTCTGTAGTCTCAATGGCTCAGGTGTTAGAGCGTACAAATCGTAGCTAAAAGTATCGTGTTCGGTGCTGACTGTAGTCAAGATAGTGTTCAATGTTTGAGTGATGGTACACTGCATTTTGAAATGTACAAGCCCAAAAGTATACACGTTTAAATGATAATGAACATACAACTCTCGATTCGTGAGAAATAAAATCTCCATTGGACAAAAAATGGCAGCTGCATTTTAAAAGGTAACGCTGCATGTACATGTGTTTAGAACTGATGCATTCAATAATATAGCACCCCCAGCGAAACGAGGGTAGGTCTCTTAACATCCTAATTCCCCTGATCCGGACACCCAACAGAACACCTATTATATTGTATTATTTGCTGTCACACCATTCACTATATGCATTAGTGTAAACTTCTTATCTTTAATTTAGATGATCCATCAAACGTAAAAACCCCTATAAGAATAAAGTTCAAGGCAGGTACAGCGAGGCAGGTGAGCACGTATTGGAGTAACTATGCAAGCAGAGCGTTCGACAATGTGCCTGGAAATTCGTATGCCAGTGGGTCCTGCACGCATACATGGTTCCACACTTACGCGTGGTGGTTTGCCGAGCTAGAGACCATGGTACAGATTTACCAGGTCAAGTTAGCCAACAGAGGGGAATGCTGTGGTTAGTATGCTTTTTTTCTTCCTTCAAGATCAATTAACGAATGATGTTACGTATATCGTATGCTGCCTCTGATCTGCTACATATACAACTGTGTGTAGCATGTTGAGAGTTATCATCTCTTTACGAAATGTGCGAGTTATCTTCCCTTGGTGAATTGTGATTGGCTGTTTGATAGCCCGACGATTTCGTCGCGTCTGTGATGTCGATTACATATGCAACTGGGGCAAAATCGCCGACTATTTTGTTTGTGCAGATTCGATTTTTTAATCTGTCCAGACGCGTCGTGGTATCATCCACGACTAGTAAGCTTGTTTAGTCCGACGACATACTAGTATGCTACACTACAAGTTGTCGCAACGCCGACTCTGCAACGCCCACGGTCGGGAGTCGGAATAAAACCAGTCGTACGACGATTCAGTTGCATGTGTAGCATAGGCATTAGGACTCGCATCATGTGGTACACGGTTAAACCAACTGGGACACGTCTAAAGGAATACTTGCAGCAAGCAGTTTAGGAGCTAATTACACATAGGAACATTTTAAGAGACCTATCACTAACAAATATAACATTAGCAAAGGGACGAAACTCCAATAAACACTATTTAAATATACGCAGGAATGATAACATTTATTTCATTGGATATATAGAGAATACTAAACGAGCTTCCGTGTGATACCATTTTTATTAAACGAGTGACTAGTTTTGGTATCATTCATAACGTCTAACAACTGAACTAGTTATGTTTTCGTGTGTTAGTTTATAAACTTGAAAATCTTGAAATTTCCATTAGCAACTTCTTTACCAGATACATCTATTTATCGGTAAACAAACATATCAATCATGTGCATGCGCAACATGAATGGAATAACTATTTGTGACGCATTCATGAACATGGTTATGCAGTCAAGCATGTATTCACGTGCAAGTTTTTTACAAAAATGGCAGGTTAACCTTCCATTGAGGTATGCGAACAACACATTTCCATGTCACGGTTGTAGTGTAATACAAATAATACTAAACTCGCTTCCGTGTGATACCATTGTTATTAAACTCGTGAATAGTTTTTGTATCTAACTCGCTTTCGCTCGTTAGATACCAAAACTAGTCAATCGATTAATAAAAATGTTATCACACGGACACTCGTTTAGTATTATCTATATACCAAATGTTTCGGGAACATTATTTCATTAATTGGCTGTTTTCGCCAGATTCCCTCTAGATGTGTGCCAGAGGTTCTGCGTGAAGTGAGTCCTGAACGAAATAAAGTAATTCTTGGAAGCGACGATGAGAGTAAAACCAGGACTGCGTGCGATGAAGCTCAAATTGTATCCACTGTTAGACCAAATACACTACAGGAGTGTCATGCTCGTATGTCTGACGGAACTGATAGAACGATGCAGTCGCATTCAACTGAATGCATAGTAAATAAATAATAATAAATATCAACAACATCCATAAACAATACAATGTATGTTATCTGATTCCAATTTATGCATGTTTCAGGGGAAAGGTTGAGATACTTTACCATTGAAACATTCATAAACCAGCCTGAGATAGCTGGTCCAGAGCGTAAACCTAAAGCGGGCACGCTGTGCGCAAACTATGACTACGCTGTTAGGACGGGCTATACACAAACCTTTAACTGCCCCCAACGACAAAAGGCAAGATTCGTGAGAGTGATGCTCCGTCGTAGAGATGCCCTGACCTTATGCAACGTGGAAGTGATCGGTAAGCATAACCATTCAGGAATAAATGAGGCTTGTCATGCTTACCATTGTAGCAATCAAAATATATGAATAATATTCGGTTTTAAGGCATATTAATATTCCGGCTGGTTGACCTATAAAACAGACAAACAAATTTCCATCTGAGACTACTTATACTTGATTTCACCACACACAAGTTGTTATTTACGGATGTACGTATTCCCCAACATTCGATAGTTAACACAAATTCAATATAGTATATGAATTAAGGATGCGGACCATTAATGATCTTGTCTTTGATGCATCACCTGATATGTAAAGCAAATATCGGTGACGATATTCTTTCGTAGTACTACTTTAAAGTTATGACGTTAATATATATGAAGCAAAACAATCTACGACCATATTCAGGTTGTTGTAACGTAACTAGCAAAGTCCAAAACGTTGTTGAAATTGAATTTTGCCAACCATTCATAAGTGGTAGAAAGGTTTTTGAAAGTACAAGCATGATCATATACATGTTAAGCGCTTTTCTCAGTTGTCGCTTAGAACTACTCCAAAACAACGATACCATATGCATGTGACATTATGCCTTTAAAAAGTGTATTGTACAAAAATGGTACAAAGGGATTGGTACATAACTAAGTACGGTACCGGACTGCTTTCTCACCTAGGATATACTGTTAACGAATTGTTAACGGAAGTAGCCCGAGGAGGGCCATATGTCTAAAGGCTATACTCCTGACCTTGATCTGTTGTTCTATTGGTAATTGCATCAGTCTAGTAACATCATAGGGTTGATAGAGTAGTGAATCGAATACAGCATTTTCCATCGCCACTCGCAGATCTTTCATATGTATTGTTAATGTTCCAATTAAAAGCATACAATCACATAGTTCAGTGAATGCTTAGCATTATGTTTGAGTAATAAATGCAAACTACATTCATTTGTGATGGTTTATCATCACTTTTATATCGCCTAAATCTCTTACATCGATCTCGCAGTTAAATGTTCCAAAGGCAAGATAATTATAACTACTTTCCTTTTATTCATGTAAAATATGAAATAGCAACGGATTGGTGAACGTATAAAACGTAAGTAGTCTCAGATAAAAATGAATTTGTCCTTGTTAATATGTCAAGCATGTGTGTCAGTATGCTTTTAACATTACCTCAGACTTCAAACTATATGTGTTTTATTATTGTGCGTACCTGATTATGTATTATTTATTCTAGTGTATGTTTGTTGACAACACAACGTACCTCACACCAGGTCAAACCTCATTCTTATTTTAGTTGTTGTCATGATCTCATTTTCAGGTATACCAGTCACACAATTTCAGGCCTCGGACACGTTGCAGAGTACTGTCGAGTCACATATCGCTCAATCATGACCTCATTTTCAGGTATACCAGTCACACAATTCAAGGCCTCGGACACGTTGCAGAGTACTGTCGAGTCACATGTCGCTCAATCCAGTTCCGGATACGCCGTTGACGGAATGGTGGCCACATGCAGCCTGTTAATGATTCAGAAATATGCAGATCTGTGGTACCAGATAGATCTTCAGTCCGTCAAGACTCTCAGAACCTACATGATACGAAATACCAACGCTAACACATGTGAGTACTGAGATATGCGTTTTTATTTTTTTTGGTTTTTGTTGTTGTTGCCTTAATTTTATTCTTTGTTCTGGCTTCCTGTTTTAAAATTAAATATCACAAGTATGTTCGTGGCAATATCTAATTTGGGTTTTTAGTTTCGATTATCAAAATTGTAGGGCAATTGTAAGCACGGATAAATGACATTTACATGTACGACTAATATACTAATAGTGTAACGTATGTTGGATTTCTTTTTTTTTTTTCTTTTTTTTTTTACAAAGAATTGCTTTATTGTGTTTCCTGTTGTTTTGTTTTGACTGTTTAATCTATTTCTTATTACTGTTGGTAGTATTGCATTTATATGAAATTATGAGTTGTATTCTTCCTGCTTTTTATAAGTTCGTGTTGTCTCTGCTTTCGGTTATTATCGTTTGATAACAGCCAAATCAAATCATATGAAGCTAATTTATTATTATTTGTGAATGTAGACACTATTACATGCAAGCACAGTGCAACATAAAATGAACCAAGTAAGACACTTTTATTTTAATTAATATGTCTCTACATTTAAGAGATTATATTGATAACTGTTTTATATTCAAACTCCGTAATGTCAGATACTGTCGTGTTATTCAAATCTGACCGGATAAGCGAAACAACCTTATCATCGGATCAATCATTCATCGAGTTAAAGGCATACAATCACAGATATTTATGGCCGTTTCTTACTAGTTCTTAGCTACAACTACAAAGTACATTCACAGAGTATAATCATGTTTGTACTTCCAAAATCCTTTCTACCGCTGTACTGTAGGCAAAATTCAATTTCAACAACCTGAATAATCTTAGTTCTTCGTCCTTCTTTATATTAACGCAAGGGGACATAACTCTCATATATCATGAATACATCAAAGACAA
>JAUTBQ010187171.1:0-10573 GCA_032361185.1 Lepetodrilus ovalis | reverse complement strand
GCGATAACGACAGCCGCGACCCAGGCTATGACAGCAGCAGCTGTAGCCGAGTTTTGTCGGAACTTCAACTGGCCAAAGGGGTATTTTATGATGAGGAATCGGTCAAGGGTTATCAGACATATAAAGAGGCTACTGGCTTCAGAGGACAATGTGGCAAGACACCCAGCAGCCTTACAGTAAACACTACTTCTCCAGGCGTAGTCATTCCATATGTATATCCCTTTATACTGAGTATCAGCGATAGCGATGATAAGCAGGTAGGCACCCATCAGAAAATCGGATATTCCAAGATGAGTGACAAAAATTCCAAAACCATTCTTCATTGATCGCCTCTCCCAACACATTCTCAGTATAATAGATAGTACGTTGCCCATCAGAGCTGCAACACATATGACCCATATGGAAGCACGTAGAAATGGGTTTGCCATTAAATCACTGCAAGACGATATAGAGATCTTTGGAGCTTCACATGTTTCCACTGTCTTCGGCCGGACTTGTGGACAACACAGACTGTAGACGTCAGTCTTTATTTTCACCACATCTTCGAGTCCGTCGTATATACCGCGTTCAAAGTTACCAATTGGATTTCCCTGCATGTGTAGATATAAGACATGTCCTAGTCCAGAGAAGCTTCTCACTTCTATACGATGTATGCTATTGTCAGATATATCAAGAACACGAAGACTGAGCAGCTCTAAGAACGACCCATTTGTTAAGGTCTGGATACGCATGTGCTTCATGTGTAGTTCTTCTAGATTTTCGAGACCCGAGAAACTACGTGCTTCAATCACGGAAATTTCATTGAACGAGAGGTCTAAAGATTTTAGACGGTCTAATCCTACGAAGGAATTTATAGGCAGTTCAGATATGTTGTTGTTGCTGACATTCAACTTTCTCAAGTTCACTTGTTTGTTAAATAGCCCATGGATACTGTTCAGTCCTACCCAATTCAGCTTAGCTTCCATGAGGTAGATCATATTGTTAAATACGCCATTTCGAATGAGAAGAGAAGACCGAAGTAGAGTGAGAGATCTTGTCGCAGAGTCGAACGGTGTCGTTTTGTTTTCTATGAACCCAACGCATTCCACGCTTCCAGCAAGACAAGTACATCTGCCTGGACATCGAAAGTTGCACATCACTTCATCTTTCCCGCCTGGACAATTGACTTCACCATTACACAGAAACGAAGGATGGAAGCAGTTGGATGCACCAGGACACCGGAAGTAACCAGGACACGTGTAGTTGTCTGAAAATATACAGAATGTTATCGGAATATACGAAGAAACCAATGATCATTGTCAACGAAACAACCGTCCATTGATTGATTGAGTGACGGACGATAAGTAGATGGCGACACGGTTAAGAGAATACGCTTACTACAGCTACATCATTTCCCAAGACCTTTTTGTAAAGGGACATTCTAAATTTTAAAGATGCAACAACATTATATTGTGTCATGAGCCCATAAGTATTAATACTAGTATCTACGATTACAAGCGAATGGAGATACGTAGTTATTCTAATGAACAAACCACATCCTATTTCGTCTTCTCCATCTCTACAATGCATGACGCCATCGCAGACTTTCTCCAGTGGGATACAATAGCTGGACGGACATTGGTAGAAGCCGATAGGACAGGTGTACGGTGTACCTACAATGTAAATCATCATCATTATATTATACATGGAAGACGTTTGTGTGAAATATTGAGCACAAATTCGTATGCTACATGGACTACCGGTACACTAATGTACACGTAGGAACACGTAGTAACAGATTGAACACCTAGAAACGCATCGTGCATAACAAACGGTTATACGATAAACGATCTAGCATTTGCACATTGTAAACCTTCAGATACTCCCTCTATTACCCCGACAAGACATAATATACTATTAATTAAGTATGATAATAACGTATACAAATTAAACGAAACTTCCTACATAAAAAACCTATAGATCACATTTTTACAATATATGTCACAGGAGGTCATAAGGTCATGACATTTGGATGAAATCAAAACTCTGATATCTTGTTGTTAATGCTCTACTCCTTCATGAATGAGGGACATATACATTGTTAACTGTTCACAATGTGAATGACAGACACCCTGTGAACATTTGAAGTTATTATACAAAATGGGCCTTGACAACAAACGATGGTACGTCATATTACGAAACTAACAGAAGCATGCTGTTTTGGGTTAGGCGTACATCAAAACATGATTACTTTTCAACCGATCAACATATTACTATACAGTTACACTTACGATGTTGGTATTAGTTTCCTCTACACATTGATATACGGTATCTAACCATTTGATGAAACTACAAAGTTGATGTACATTGCTATAGTCCATGAGCCAGGAGGGTCTACCGTGCACCCCCGCCCCCGACTCTTCACGAGTGGTATTATTTTTTTTCAGGAGACGACCTCATTGATAATGTACATATTACCAAGAACAATTTGGGTTGCACTATTCATTTCCGGCGTTTTTCAAAATGGCTGCCAGCAAAATTGACTTTTTCACGAACCAGCTTGTCCCACAAGCCTAATTATGATGTCAATGCCCATATTTTATGGGCCAATTAATCCATTAGGAGTAGTAATACATCCACTGACTCCCAACAACATTTTATCCATTTTAATTTTCAAAATGGCCGACATTAAAAAATAGTTTTTAGTTATATATTTGCTTTCTAGACAGTTATAGTTTCCACCGTACATTCCCGGTTTACAGGTGTTAAGACTCCCACAAGCCTAATTATGATGTTTATGCCCAAACTTTATTGTTCAATTCATCCATTAGGAATAGTTATGCATCCACTGGCTCAAAGAAATGTAAGCAGCCATTTTGATTTTCAAAATGGTCGCCATTAAACGTTGTTTTTCCTTATTTTCCAGTTTGAAATATTACATATAGGGCCCACCATGCATCCCCACCCCACCTCAGAACGTTCAATGGTGGTGGCATTAAGTTCAGAGGACCCTCCTCATTGGTAATTTACATGTTACATTTTTTGTTGTCCTTTTTTTTTGTAATGGGGTTGTCAGCTTAGGGCAGGAGGAAACCAGCAACATCCGTAGCGATGAATGTTGCAGTAAACCTGCGAGCACCGGCTGGTACTGACAAACCAAGGATGATAACTGTAGTGCCACTCTAACTTCCCGTGGGGCGGGATTTGAACTCGGTACATTTTGCTCCGAAGTCCGAAGTCCAACGTTCTACCAGTGCGCTACATCCCGCCCCTTACATGCTACTAAGCAACACGTTGGTTGCACTATACATTTTCGCTGTTTTTCAATGGACGTCACCAGAAAATTGAATTATTGACATATGAGCTTGTTTACCCAAATTGTATGGGTCAAGGAATCCATTAGGAACAGTTATAAATCAAGTGGCTCAAATAATGTAAGCAGCCATTTTGATTTTAAAAATTGCCGCGATTAAAAGTAGTTTTTCGTCACTTTTCAGCTTGCGAGATTATATATAAGGTCCTCCATGCGCCCCCCGCCCGATCCCCAAACCTCCAAAAGTGGTATCATTTAGATCTTCAATGACAATTTAAATTTTACCAAGAAAAGAATTGGGTTACGCTATGCATTTCCGTCGTTTTCAATGGCAGACACATTCAGTACCAGGAAGTTATTTCAGGTCTACTGTAACACTTAGTACTTTTGGAAAATGACGAAAAAACGGCATTTAAATGGCGGCCATCTTGAAAACCAAATGGCTGCACGACTTATTGGAGCCAGCCGATGTTGAGTTGTTCCTAATGGATTCGTGGACCCATAAAATGTAGCGATAGGCCTAAATAAAACGATATTGTATGCTGACATATGACAAAACATTACCTTCAATAGCGGCCATTTTGTTTTTCTGCATCCACTATTTGAGTCATTCAATGTATAAGTGTTCCCAGTGGATTCCTAGACCCATAACATATGGGGATAAACATCACAATTAAGTTCGTATGAGTGCTACAAGCTGATAAGTCTAAAATGTAATATCGTGTGGCGGCCATTGACCTTTTTACCTAACGTGACGTTATTGTTAGTCATATACCAATACATCGTATACCAATGTGTAGAGAAAGTTAATACAATATTCTGAGTATAACTGTATAATGATATGATGATTGGTAGAAAACTAATGATGTTTTTATTTCTCCCTACCACAATACAGCATGTTTATGTTAGTTTCGTAATATGACTTACCATCGTTTGTTGTGGAAGGCCCATTTTGTATAATAACTGAACAATGATGTCTTCAAATGTTCACAGGGTGTCTGTCATTCACATTCTGAGCAGTTAACAATGTATATGTCCCTAATTCATGAATTAGTAGAACATTAATAACAAGGTATCTGAGTTTTCATTTCATCAACATTTCATGACCTTATGACCTCCTGTGACTTTATCATTAGTCCAGTGTGTACATTTCATGTATCAGGTTGTAGACCGATCTATTACCACCATTTTGACTCTAAAACATTGAGGCTGTGAAGATTTCTTGCAAAGTTATGATGAATTAGATTACCTCTCTCCCTAAATCTTGGACAATACCGTTTAAGACGTGATATCCACCAACAAGCTGCACATTACAAAAGTCTATCACATCAATTCATTAACTACATACGGTACATTGGGCTATTCAGAAATCATAGTGGGTCCTTGCCCGCCCGTGTGGTACTAATTTTTGCTCTGGTCGATGGACTAAATTGACCACTAGAACATACTGGTGCAATTGGATCCAGTAAAACTCTCCACGGATCTTCCGAAACTGTCATACAACATCACGCACTTAGGTCTAACCGGTGCATACGCCTTTCTCAACACTGAAAATAGAGAAAGGACAACACTTAACTGGGGTTTAACATTCTCCCAGCTGTGTGAAATATTACCATTTTATTTACAGGAATAAGTGAGATACGATCACTGTAATGTGACAATACTTCAAAAGTTGCGTTTTCTTAAAAAGATTTTGGCTGTCTGCGAGCTGTTGCATGCGTTGAACTTCGCCACCCAAAATTCGCGAAAGATCATGCGCAATGTGACTCCACGAACTTGGATACGCACGAAGTTAGGATACGTGCTGGCAGCTGCACGCCTGCCAGCTGATAAAACTACCCGATCACCTTTTTAAAAAAAGAATAACAATCATAGACACTCTAAATGATGGATATGTTCAATGTAAACAAACGATTACCGCTTATAGATCGACTCGATTACCACCCGATTTACAGCCTCTACTTTGAAGCCAACGCTTCATATTGAACATTTGTGTACTGGCACAGGTCCCCTTTTAACAGGGAACCAATAGTCTACAAGCACTTCTTTGTCTGAAAGTTTTATTGATGAAATGTTGACCATTAATAGTGAGCTCCAAATGATGATAAAATGCGCTCAGACTGTGACAGACACTCATTCGCTTGCCCCCTGCCTAGGTTCCCACGTGATGATCTCATCAATATTCATGATTTATGACGTGTCGGGTGCGGAGCGCTATTGAGTCGCTGCTCCATTTTTTGGCAGCATATCCTCACGTTTTGTTTATCGGAAAGTCTATTACTCCTAGGAAAGCATTCGTCGACATCTCTGACACACTATTAACAGTGCTTGCTTTTATTCCGCATTATTTGTAAAAAGAACATACTTATGTTTCACTGTATATACAGCCTAGTCAATAAACTTAACTATGGGACATGACATATGTTACCCATCAACCATCACCTTAGCATTCACTACACATTATTACCTACCGGTGTTATATCAAATCTGATACCCATGAAGAAGTGGGACATCGTCGTTCAAATTATGGTAAAATCAAGAAATGTAGAACTCATATTATTATGTTACTGTTATCGTTCCAAGCTAAAGTTTATCTGTTGCATGGTCTGATAAAACATTGCTAATTGAAATGATCTGCAACTCAGCTTTCTTCATAATTCATGGTGTATCATGGTTTGCACTTTAACATGCCACCGCCTAATTTGCTCTTGCAAACATAAAACTTGTTAGTTAATAGCTAAATAGCTTCATTTGAAAATACGTTTCACAGCAAGGAATAATGATTAAATGCATACACATACTGACACATGTATACACAAACTAATTCAGTATATTGCCGTGTCTTTTATTCCGACGCGACATGGTCGTATCTCGTTGAGTACGTTCTCTCTCAACAGTGATATATGGGACGTCATTGACTACCGGTAAATAAGTTCTAAATTTCGCAATGTGTAGATGAAAACATCGCTAGTCATACAATTTTCAGAGACATTGATAATATTATTTATATCACAAAGCCACGGGATAAGTATACATTTATGTATGTTATGGAATCGCTGTCAATGCCAAGGAGACACAAATAATCAATAAGGACCTTGTTACGAGATGCTCATAAGTGTGTGTTGGACCCTTATATTTATTTACATAGCACACTGATGCAGTTGGATATTATATATCAAACGGATTACTCCACTCGTCCAAGGACATTCATAATACAAGTTGCTAGCAATACAGGTGGATAGAAATACTATTGGAATAATTGGTATGTTGAAGACAGGTATTTCAGACGTACGTTGCTGCTTTGCTTCCTCAGAACGACAGTCTAAATACTATTCGGCAATAGAAGTTTGCCAGTCTATTCTAATTCTGCCATTCGCTTCTACGGATATTATTTATCTCTGCATATTGGAATACAACAATTAGTGCCTTGATGGTCATTCTGCTTATTCCATCCACTTGTTAATACAACATCAACACGAAGTCAATATAGCATATTCTCATTACGATGTTCCTAATTAGAATATGCGACTAATGATATAACACTATCAGTGGCAGACTATATGGTGTTGGTCGTGTAAACAAAGTGTGGTTATGTTCGTTCCACCTTAGAGGTGGTTTAGAGAAACATAATAATCTGAATGTGAATCTGTAACGTCATTACAAAAACGGCATATATAGGTAGCTGATCCCGATTTATGGATAGTATTATACATTGAAGTGTTTTTGTACAACGTGTATGCACACACGTACTTTATCTCACTCTAGTATCGCCTGCTTAGACATACGTAGATGCTAAACTACGTGTATGCCTTTCGTATTGGTCATGCTATTTTGGGGACACGGAAATTGATTGCATTTCCTTTATGTTTTCTTACCTGATTTGTCAAGATGTATGCCGTGAATTTAAGTCGCGTTTTCCGAACTGAATGCCATGCCATCTCGATGCGCAGATAAAAAAAAAACTCATTTTGTCTGCGATATATTTTACGAGCACCATTACTCAAACTGGCCACAGACACACGCTGAGATAAACACGTTCCTAACGAGATTATGTCTTAGTTAAATACCTATGCTTTACGCGATGAAGTCACATATGCATGTAGGTCTCATTCCAGTGATGGATTCATAACAGCTAGTCATTATTCAACCATATTGTAAAGGTCAAGCCAATTATTTACAGAGGCTTTCCATCTTGGTTTAGGCCGTGGATACACTACTGATATCAATATACTACTAAGGAACACCGTGGACAGCAGATTGCCAGATTTCATGTCAACGTATCGCCCAGGTCTTGGTAATGGTCAGGGTGCGTATTGCGACTAACTTAAGGTCGATGGTAAGTGTGTAGATGGTGTATGATCATGATGACGTTGCTGTTTACTAATTAGATCTGTATTGTCATCACCACACTGTGTACTGTCTAAGGTAAGCAACCATGAACTAACTATACAGTAGATACTTAATACTGGCTCGTTTTTTTAACACATACATTTTTAGATCGTAAGGGCGCGCAAATAAAGGCACACACAACTCACATGCACATATGCTATGTTTATTTATATAATGTAACAGTAGTACTAAATAAGTTAAATTAAATATATATCGGGTGGCCCCAAAAAAACACCGTCCCGAACTGTAATGGTTAATAATCATTTTAACTAACCATGCTATTACTATGAAACGTCACACACGTAACAAATATCATGTTATTAACATATTCTGAAAGTGCCAAGTCCCTAAGTCGTAAACTGCAATGGCAGAGTTCAAAACGCTGCATAATTACCTTGAATTTGGATTAATACATTTTTAACTAACCATTGTATTATTTACTATGGAACTTTACACAAGTGGCGAATATGATGTTCTTAACATATTCTGAAACCTTTAAGTCCCTATGGCGCATACCTTTTCTTAAGTCGGGTAATCAAAAACAGAAGTCAATAAGAACTGCAATAAGTTATCAATATGGCCTTGATTGACATTAAAATATGCTCAAGTATTTCTTTTTCAACTTGAATTAGTACTCCTGAACGCTCTTAGAAATGTTTCAACCTAGCAATGAACCATTTTGAGTTCACGGTCTTTAACCACCTCTGTGTGTCCTTTGTATACTTTCTCTGACAACGAAATCCAAATAGAAAAATCCACTGGGTTAAGAACTGGACGTTGGGGTGACCATTTGTATTTTTTTTATGAACCCTTCCATAGACTGATTCAATACGTCTTGCATAGTTCTACTAGTATGAGAAGTTGCACCATGCTGATGGAAATTAAACAAAATTTCCATCAAGGTAGAAATAAGGAAAGAATCATTTTTAATAAATGTTTCTGCCATTGCAGTTTTATTAAAGTTTCTTTTTTTAATTATACGACTACAGAAAGAGTTTGCGACATAGGGACTTGAAACTTTCAGAATATGTTAATAACATGACATTTGTCACTTGTGTGAAGTTTCATAGTAATATATGTTACAAATGTATTAACGCATAAAGTTCGGGACGTTATTTTTTTGGACACCCGATATATTCCCCTGAAGAACGTATTTGGATACACTCTGATTCTTGGTATTCTGATATCGATATTGCAAACAGTAAGTACGATGAATCAACAACTTCATATTAAAGGCACAACGTCACATATAGTAATGGTTGCTTTGGACTATTTCTTAGCTACAAATGCAAAGTACTTTCACTTGACATACACACAATCATGTTTTTACTTCCAAAAACCTTTCCACTGTTATATGATAGACACAGTTCCCTTCCAATCTCAGGATTTTGCTAGTTATTACTGATGGTATATGGCCTTAATTCTTTTTGATTCACAAAGGGACATAACTCAAAGTGGTATGACTAAAAGATAAAACGATACCACAACGTTTATTCATAAATCAGTTAATGCATCAAAGAAAAGATAAATCAAGTTTCGTAACCTGAATTAATATGCAATATGATCATTGTCATAACTATCGAGTGCTGGGGAATAACTATCATCGATGCTTGGGAACAATTGAAAATGACGTAGAATCGAAATTATTCGAGTGTTCTTATGCATCGATATTACAAGTTGTTGCTACAAATCGAATCGTGAAAGTATAGTTCAGAAGGTAGTAAACTCTATTGGAACGGCTGCAGGTTTCGTCGGTTGTCTATACTTTGACACCTCAGTCTCGACACGCTCTCCATGACAGTCTGCAGGCGTAGTCCCCCCTGCCAACTCCAGTCTCAACTCGGTGTCACCGAATACGAGCGCAATCGCCCTGTCCCAATCCTTAGCACGTACAGCGTGTTTGCGGAATGTTTTAGTATTATGATGTGTTTATTTGTCGGGTTGTGTCAAAGCTGGGATTTGACATACAGGTAAACAGGGGCTTCGCAAGCGCGTTGTCAATGACCGGAATTTAACGACTGTTTTAGGTCCTCGGCAGTTTCTGGTTTTCCTCTAGGTAAATAATAGAAGGCATAAACATGATCTGACACGCATGGTGAAAGTTTACTTTAACGTTGTGACGAAAGTATTTTTATCCTTTTTTGTTTGTTTGTTTTGTCCGACAATGTTCATTAATTGGTGGGGAAATATGATAACTTTTGACTTTGCAAATTAGGAGGCTTGAAGGCGCTAGAAGATGTCCATGCACATGCCCATACCGTCCTTTCGGGTACGCATTCTCTGCCTGGTAAACAGTCAAACTTATTTGTCAATCGTTGGGAATTTTGCTTATGATACAGTCAGCGACAGGGAATGTTGTGCCAGTAATGTGGAGATAATAATGTGGTGACAGTAGTGTGTAATTCAGTAGCGGCCATCGTTCCGAGCGAGCAATGTCTTCCAGTCAGGATTGAACACGGATGATCCAATATGGCACGATAGTGTGATGTAACTGGCCTAGTATTACTGCCATAGAGAACACCCCATGTATTACACTCACAAGACAAGCGCACACAAACACATACACATACTAGTATAAAATATATGCATTATACATGCACTTGCACACGTACTTTCGAGTTTGCATGCATGCACACACATACACACACACGCGCGCGCACACACACACACACACACACATACACACACACACACACCCACACATAGGCCTACACACACACACACACACACAAACACACACAATACGCAGACTCACAAACATAGCAGACATGTACCCACACACACTAGACAAATAACTCGCAGAAGAGGTACAGATGGTTGTCTCCCATTTGTTACACATGCCATTTGTTACACACCTTAATTGGCCCAGTTGTTACACAGTCAGTATAGGGA
>JAUTBQ010187149.1:0-10574 GCA_032361185.1 Lepetodrilus ovalis | reverse complement strand
GAGTGAACAGATAAGTCTTAATAAGAATTTTGTAGGAATAGCAGGGACAAATCCGTAGGTAACCAGTCATTTTTTTTCAATAGACATGACGCAGCATAGGATAATGTTTTCTCTCCATATAGTAGTCTTATATGTCCAGCAAACACTTTGATTGTACTACAACTGGCTTGGAATATGGTAGGGCAAGACAGCAATTATCTAGGTTACTTAAGAGGGCACTGCTATATAATGCAAGCAACTAGGCTAGCATAACGCTTAATTGACCAAACAGCTGCTGAATATAAAACCTCCCGATGACATTTCCATAACAGCACTCGACATAATTATATGTACCATGCCAGGGTGTGTGTGTGTGTGTGTGTGTGTGTGTGTGTGTGTGTGTGTGTGTGTGTGTGGGTGTGCGTGGGGTTGTGTGTGTGTGTGTGTGTGTGTGTGGGTGTGTGTGTGTGTGTGTGTGTGTGTGTGTGTGTGTGTGTGTGTGTGTGTGTGTGTGTGTGTGTGTGTACATTGCTTCGATGTAAGGTTATAATACGTTTACAGTATAGTATGATTGTAGCTGCAGAAAACACCGCCAGAACAAAGAATTGACCATCTAATTCATAACTCAATTTAAAATATGTTTAAATGTCAACGGGACAGGTCTGCCCCAACGTCCATAAAGAGCCAGATCTGGTTGTGGAAAATGCTGGTATTCCTATACTAACATTATTTGATATGTAAAAATGTGAATACTTTATAGGAAAGTCAATGCATAATATTGACTATAGATATCGATTTCCTACGGTTTCCAATTGGGCATATCTCTAAATCACCTATGTAGCATTAATGCATATTATGCATAGTCGTGGTTGTAGCGTGGACGGTGGTATCTTGAATATGGCTCAACATCTGTTTGGATATAAATAGGTAGAATTAATATTATTAATTAAAATAATTAAATAAAAGTAGTGTCTTAATTAAAGGTCCAGACAATAAATTCGTCAAATCCAGTGTGGCTCCAAGAGTTTTTCTCTATCTCTATCTGGCCAGCTGTCTGTCTACAACGTACTCTAGCTCGTCATCCGCCGTTCTGCTATCTATACTACAGCCATCATCTGTATTCAGAATAGCAGAAAAACACACGCGTCCGACTATTGGGAGGAGAGTAGCCTCTGGTCGTCATGGCGACGACGAACGCCAATTGCCGTCCACAGCAGAAGCAACCAATCGGATGGTAGAATTCGGCATCGTTGCAGAGAGAGCCGGTGAGCGTTTCCCGTTAGTTACTGCACCGCATTTAACCCTGAGAAGACTCGCAACGCCGCCAGAGTCTCCCTAGACCTGGGCACTGAACGCACGAGAACGGATCGCGAGTCCGTCGGTCTGGAAACTTGGCGAACTCGGGCAACATCGTAGGGGATCTGGAAAAATCTCACAAAAACAGCGCAGAGTGTCTTCACTGTTGAGGAGGGAACCAACGAATAATGGATTGTGACTACACCGCCAATCAATAGGGAATTAGAAAGAGAGGGTTTGTGTTTGTGCCTACATCTAGAATGTCATAAACTAGGCTGGTCGATAGCAAGAGCAGTTCACGCGCCCCGGCCGCGGCGATAGAATCAAGTGATTCACCTACACTATTCAGCTCACTTCCCCGGGAATTAGCGCTCGGCTGCCGAGCCTGAAAGACTTGAAACCAAGCAGATCGCCTGAGGATTCGGGAAGCAGGCTTGTTGGTAGTTGGTTGTGTAACGGAATGGGAAGAGGCAACAGCACCGTGTCCTAACGCCGGTCGTAATTTAGATATGATTTAAAGAGGTACCTACGGTGCTGTCGGTGTAAGTGTGGTCAACCTGGAGAAACCTACAAAGATGTCGGACAAGACGAATTCGATTGAGAGTTCGGAGATAGTTGAGCTCAATGTGGGTGGGGTGTTCTACACCACAACGCTAGCCACGTTGAAGAAGGTGACGGAATGCCGGCTAGGTAAGTTGTTCGGTGATGACACCACCGGAAATGCTATTCGTGACTCCAAGGGGAAATATTTCATAGACCGAGATGGAGTGTTATTCAGATATATACTGGACTACCTCCGGAATCTACGACTTGTGTTGCCGGAGAACTTTCACGAACGGGAGCGCCTTAAACAGGAAGCGGAGTTCTTTGAGCTGGACGAACTTGTGACAAGCCTTGGGGCGCTGTCTCCCAAACCCGCGCATCTCACGCCGCTTTCAGGCACATCGGTCACCTCGTCAACCGTCACCAGTTTCGGCCAGCCTGTACTTAAACCCATGCCCAGCCTCTCGGGCAAACAGCCCGGCTACATCACTCTGGGATACAGGGGCACCTTTGCTTTCGGACGAGACGGACTCGCGGATGTCAAATTCCGCAAATTGAGCAGGATCATAGTGAGTGGCAGGATATCGCTGTGCCGCGAAGTGTTTAAGGAGACGTTGAACGAGAGCAGAGACCCAGACCGTGGTGGGATGGACAGGTATACTGTTCGTTACTTCCTCAAGCACACGTACCTAGAGCAGGCGTTTGACATGTTGCAGGAGGAAGGGTTCCAACTGACCGGATGTTGTGGGTCCGGAACCAATAGTGCGGGAGAGATGAAAGCCGGAATGGACACGGAGGAAGCGAAATGGCAACATTACAACGAATTTATCTTCGAGAGACGCTGAATTATTGGGAATAAAAAAAAAAATTTTGGTTTGTCAATCAGTTGCACGAACGTACGTATTATCGGCGGTGAATGATTAAAATGCTGAAAAGTACGCGAGAGTTCACATTATTTCCACATTCCAGTTCGAAGCGGATTCATGTGATGTGCAGCTTTGGGTCCGTGTGAGTTTTGGCCATGTGCATTGTGACAGTGTATCCCAGAGCACCTCACTCTGCGCAGGTCCGGAAGTGAGTGTCTTCGGCTAGGGGTCGCCGAGACGTGGACGGTTGTTTTCTCTGGAACACGGTCCTAGTGATTGCCTTGGAATGCACGAATTTTGGTAATGTTGCTGGCTTGTCGTTTGTACGACACACATCTATAATATATATTATATTGATGCATCTTTACAGAGTAGAATTTTCGTTTCATCCGTGGGTCGTATCATGGACGACACACACGATAATCACTGCAGCGTTGTAGAATTATCTATTTTAATTAGTTATCCGATTTATTTCAAGACATTAACATTATGTACTTATGAAACAATCCATATATTATACATATATACATATACACGTGTGTTGTGTTAGTCGCGAGAGTGCTGATTAAATATAAAACTATTTTGTAAACGTTATCACATTCAAAGTTGCCAGAAATAAAGCCGTTTAGACTCTCCACTTTCTGTATTCATTGTGCAACGTAGCCACCGTATTCTTCTAGTTGATGTGGACAAGTTGACGGTTGACTTAAAAAACGGACACAAACACGCTATGGATAGGTATTGTTCCAGAACGCTATTCTACATACGCTTAAGTGACTTTTATTTATTCATGCATAACACTTATGTTCACACCATATGCGGCTGTGCAGTTACTACGTGCGTGTATAATAGATGCCTAGATACGTAGCTATATAGCTTGCCTCCTGGGAGGGCAACTCATTTGTGATTCAATCCATGGTAATAACTAGGCTTGCATAATCCGCAGCAATTTTATAAATTGCTCGGCGGTGCCGTTACCTCCTGTAGGATCCCGAGTTCTGAAAGTATTCCCGAGTAGCTGTTCGCGTGATATTTTGATGAGCTGTTCGAGGATCTCTAACGCGGCACGAACTGTAAAGACAGCCAGCGTTTAGAACGGACTGTTCGCATGATGTCCATAAATCTTTATACGCCGTTTCCATACTCGTGTCCTATTGATTGAAGAGTAGCATTATCCAGTGTTTGATTTCAACACGTAGTAGACGATCCCAGCAGGCACATCGCGGCATACGATTTCAATACGATGTCGAAAATACGATGGTTTTGCATCACGACGTAAAACCAACGTATTTCCGACATTGTATCAAAATCGTATGCCGCGATGTCCCGGCTGTGATGCTGGCACACCGTTTCTGTAGAGATGTCATTTATTTCAAAAGCCGACACATTACGTTCTCACCGGGAATTACCGCCTAAAGGCTTAGATTGAGTTCAGTATTAGCCTACCTATTCGGTGCGATTGGGCTCGCAGCGTCTGCCTTAACCTAAGACAGTGTGTGTGTGGACATTATTATGGAAAGGGTTATCCGAATGATAGTGGTTGGTAACAGTTCTATAGGCGAAGTGTTAACCAGATTTGTCCACTAAGCCCGCAGGAAGTACCGTTAGTGGCTAGTGATATTACCGGATATACGCGCTCCTGTCCTGTAGTGCGGAGCGGAAGCAGACGAGTACTCGATCATAGACATCATAGTATTTTACAAGCAAATAAACGATAGAATGTGTCTATTTACATATTGCTTTATTTTAAAGGATCGTAATTGAATACACACGTTTTCGCTGTGATACATGTTGTATGTATGCATTGTATTGACATGTTTAATTTTATCAGAGTTTAATTATTTCATATTGATTTTGAATGCGAATGTTTAGGTATCTAGCATGATTGGCATGTAGGCATAATTCTGTAGTATAATACCTGCTATGCAATGGATGGAATTCTGATTGTATTAAAATTTGAACAAAACAGCAAAATGGAGAAATTCATTATAGAGAATGTAATTCATTTTCGGAATATGACAAGCTATTGCAGCTACCGTTGTCAATTATCTAGTCACACATCGGCATACATAAAACCGAGACTTGAGGATAATGCCTTATCATATTGAGTGGAATCGTATTTAACCAAGAGGATACCAGGAATATGCTTGGACCATTTATCTCTACAAGTAGATACGCTAGATTGGACTGTCCCTCTTTTTATCACCTTCGTCCGTTAATATGACAGCGCTAGCGTCTAATTGTATATCTTCAGGGCTCTTCGGTACACACACAAAAAAACCCACCAAAAACCCATGATTAATATGTATGTGGATCAATACAGTCTATTTCAGAGCTAAGTACACGGCATTGCGCATGCGTGTTGATGATAGGAACCAGAATTCGTGGATAAAGACCACTAAGTATCGATGAAGGAAGCTATCGCGAGGCTTATACGTTTTGACCAGAATTAACTAAATCATAATGTAATCCTGAAGATATTTGCCCAAGTCGCTGTGTGGGTCAGCGTCCATATTAATATTTGCAGAATGAAATAACAAGTTTCATTTATGACGTTATTAAATTTTCTCATTTGCTGTTTTGTATTTCTATGTTGAGATACAGTCATATCAAAATATGAATTTTGTTTCATCTCTTACCTCGCTATTTATTTTATTTCTGCATATTGTGGGAAACGTGTCTCTCTCTCTCTCTCTCTAACAACAATGGACATGCGCATGTCTTGGGGGAGAGGCTGTTATTATGTTGTCCCAGTTTGACAACAATGGAAATAAATACATGTTGAACTGTCAATAAAGTAAATCGTACATAAATTGGATTTACAAGTTTATTTATCCTTTGCCTATCATTTCTTTCCCCGATACTGTCATCAGCTGTAAATAAAGATGCGTTATCTTTCCGACAGGATGCGACGTCTGTACCGTTGCAATGCAGTTTTCACCCTTGGTTTATCATTACAAAGCGGTGCTTGCAGGTTTACTGCAACATTCATGCGCGTTTCCACCTGCCCTAACACTGACAAGCCGTGATATTCGTGAACAATTCCTGAAAGCGGCTTTAAACCCCAGTTTTAAAAAAGAAACTCATTAAAAATAATATTGGGTACCATACGAAGACGGAAAAGGGTCATTCCAGATGAAGTTTGTGTCAGATGATCGCGACACAGTTCCTCGTAATAAAGTAGGGCCATGTATTAGGTCAAAGTCGTGAGAATAATCTTAATCGAAGAGCTATTTATGCAATAACCGAGTTTACGCGACAATAAAATAATGTTGTCGATGCCCCTTTTAGTGCTTCAGTATGATATTTCTACGACTTAATGTCTAGTTCTTCCGACCTACTCTATTTCGTTCGAAGTACTCGAAATATCGCTGCTAATGTCCCTTTAGGGCTTCCGTAGTACTAGACATATAAGTACAATGCATTCCGGGAGCTACAAGACCACGGATCGATGTCAGTTGACAATCAGTCGATCAAGTTTTAACGTCATAGGCAGTAACGCCGAACGATTTGACTGTACTTGAGCGCCTATCTATAAGTACCTCGCGCTGCATGTTGAATTCAAATTAGCGTAATATCGACAAAAAGTCGGGCGGTTCAAATTTATTGCAAATGCAGTTTGATTATCATTGCGTAGGCGACTCCGCGTCACTGTAAGATTAACGGGAAAGGTCTTAAACAGAAAGTGCAGTCTTGAAGCTGATTACTTTCTTCAGATAAGATTTTTTTTCCTCCGTTACTTTCTTTTCTTTGATGACAAGGATCACTAGATACCCATTGCTTTAGAGAAAGGTCAATGCCGTTTTGCCAGAAGAGTATTGGCACCGGTATCCAGCTTCAAGACATGTCATTGTAGTGGATCTATCGGATGTCAATTGCCCCGGAGGTTGATATGGTAGGGCGATATACATTGCCCCGTTATTATGCGCCCCCTGGGATGCAACAACATACTATGCAATGCTTTTTGTTGATGGTCTCATCGATAATTTCAGAGTTCTACGTTCGCGACTCCATGTATTAGAAGACTTGGGTATCCTTTCACAAAGCTCTCTTATCCGCTAAGAGACCATGGCGCTCTCTTTGCAGTGCATTAGCTATCGGCATAGAGAGCGCTATGGTCTCTTTGTGGGTAAGAGAGTTTCGTGAAAGGATATGCTGGTTGACATTAGGGACCAGAACTTCAATAGAGCAGAACAACACGGTCACAGTGTGCAGTAGCCTTATCACCGGAACACACCCAATGCATAATTTTAGACAAAACAAATATTCGTTGAAAACAAAAGTTGTTCATATAAATAAATATATATTCAATTGCACGATACTGTAACACAATCCATTGAAATGTATATGGTATATGTACTTGTCGTCATATACATATGCAGGTTGTGTTCAGTAAACAATAATATTTAAGAATTAAGCATCATGTTATAATAACGTTTCTTTCACTGAATTAAGACTTGAGCGGTTGAAAGTGCTGATTTTAACTTGTGTGCACATCAGTGAACTAATACATACTGTGTTAGGTCCATAACATTCGCCACAGATTGGCAGATCCTCGTTCAATGAAAACTAGAATCGTATTCTAGTACTTTTATGAAATTTATCTCCCTTTCTATACTGTTGCTCCTAACGTAGTTATTATTAACATGCAGGACCAAACTGAAGAACATTCAGATAGTAGGCATCGCCAATCTGTATGGTTGACATATGAGTGCAGCTGAAATCATGTCATATAGTTTTACATTACCAAATTGTGTTATTGCGAATGAATACCATGATGCAGCGTCCATCCTCGAAACGCTGGCCATCATTATCTAATATCGGTCAATTATTTGTCGGATGTTATGTAGTCATAATGGCCGTCATTTCGAGGGCGTGTACTGAGCATGTTATTGATCATCGATTTGGTGTATGATAAAATTAATTTGCACATTATTTATTCATAATGGCTATTCCGTACGTGAACTTTATAAGTCGTATCTAATAAAATATTTCTAATTGCCTATAGTATGCAAAAGAAAATTACCATGAATTTTCCTGCTCTCTCTCTCTCTCTCTCTCTCTCTCTCTCTCTCTCTCTCTCTCTCTCTCTCTCTCTCTCTCTCTCTCTCTCTCTCCTTTGACGTGATTAATTATTAATTATTGAATATTGTATATTCATGTTGGCTCAAATAGATTGATATGACGTCCATTACATGCCTTGCGTTCATCATGTCTCGGAATCCATTTCGGAATATATTCTCGAATGTCAAATATGTCCGAAACGACCTCTCCTTCCAAATCCTTCCCTCGTGTGTCCGTTCGCGACCAGTTACCGAGGGCGAGGATTACCCCGGGGGACCGTATGTGCATGACTGATTAGACTCGTAAAATGACCACGTAGAAATTCCCCGCAACTTTTCTATAAATACATATAACTAGATCCTTGGGGAACATTACTTATGGCGTATGTCTTGCCTAGATACGGCAGCTTAATACGCCCAAACAAGTAATGTTCCGTCAGGTCTAAAGAAATGTGCGTCATAATGGGTCGATGGAAGGACTGAATTGTTCTAATATAGGTCAATTGGAGGAGATTTTTACTACCTCGAAATAAGTAGAGTTATAATTGGTTCTAAATATGTCGAAACAAGTGCACCCCTTTCACGAAGACGCTCACGTAGCAACTACGAGACAATAACGCGGTCGTGGCTCTCACCGTGTAGAAAATAAACATTCACCAGAGCAGTCTTTCGAGGAGCTCTTGTATCCACCAAGAGACCACAGGGCTCTCGGTATCGGCTCTTGAAGCTCTCTTACCTTTACCACGATACCATAGCGCTCTAATAATGATCTCTTATACATGACAACCCTATACTTACGAGACCGCTATGGTCTCATAGTAGATACCTGGGTATCCTTTCACGAAGTTCTCTTATCCTTTAAGACACCATAACTCTCTCTTTGCCGATAGCTAATGCACTGCCGAGATAGTGCTATGGTCTCTTAGTGGAAAAGAGAGTGTTGGGAAAGAATACCCAGAGCTTAAAAAGAAACGATATCATCCCAGCCGGCACATCGCGATATACGATGTCGATACGATGTCGAATCGATGTTGAAACATGAGCGACGTCGTTATGTGAAATCAACGTCAATTCGACATCGTATCGACATCGTATGTCTCGATGTGCCGACTGGGCTTGTACATATCGTTATCGCTGTGCAAGTGCTGTGGTGTATTTGGGAAAATAAGAGCGTTATGGTATCATAAGTATATGAAATCTTTGTGACAGGGTACCCAGTACTTTTGTAAAAGGACAGATGTCGTTTCTATTAAAACGTTGAAAATGGATCAAAGCAATTGTGTATATTTTGATGATAATTTTGAATGTTTAATATCTACGTCATTTCGTTTTATTATTTGCAAGATATTTTAAAAAGAAGTTTTTATTTAGTTTATTTTTTCTTAATTTATTCGTGTTTTATTTTGGACTCGGTAGTTAGACCCGCTTTCAAAATTGTTTCATTTATTATATCTCATCTGAAGTAGGATATTAATCATGACGTCATATGTCAATGAGAGGTTTACTCTCAGTATATCTTTGGATCTTAGTAGATGTCATGCTATTATAACTGACAACATTTTACCGAAAAACACGACCATCCGCGATTTCAATTCCCTATTCTATTTCATCGCAGTTGGCATAGTACTAATAATAAGCTTAGCTTGTGTCGTCACGTGGGCAGATGACGTCGAACTGCGCTTGGGAGAGACTATTGCACAGTGGCAACTGGCATTTCGTTCCGTTTCGCAGAAACACTACATAATTAACGTGCGTTAATTGATTTAAGTTGCCTGCAAGTCTGACCCGATTCTAAATTGAATAACCCCATTAGGGAAAACTTTCGTGGCGTTACTTACCCACGGGAATAATACATCTTGATCGTTGTGACAAGCGACCATACATTATTGGTTTATTGAACCAAGGCTTCGTGAAGCGGATAATCTTGTTGATGTCGCCAGGTAAAACTGAATATATGATTAATAAATTATGCTATTGTAGTCCAAGGGAGATGATTGAATGTAATGTACCATGCCATTGTAGTCTTACATTGCTGTCCGAAATAGAATACAATATATCGTTCCATCTAAAAAAAAGAAGAAGACCGATTTAGCAAAATAAATTATAATAGTGCGTAACACTTACTTGTGTTTGTTTTCTTCGTAATCACATCAAATTAAGTAATAGGTATTGTAAAGCATTACTCATTTAGGTGTATTTGGGTAAACTATTAGACTAGTATAGTACATACTGCGACGGTTTCTATACCACTGAATTATCAACATCCTAAGTGATTTATTTATCATTGCCCCGGGTCATCTATGTATATCAATTATCAGTTCAACAGTCACATACTAATCGATTACCATATATCATAATCAGCTATCAGATACCACGTCACGTGATTCAGCAACCGAAGGTCATGTGATATCAAAGTTGAAGAACAGTCATTAACCAGACATTTCGCAAAATGAACGTGTGTTAGTAAATATGAAACGTAACTTCACTATTTTAGTTGGTAACAATGCGTCATGCATTGTAGCCTTTCTGCTATACGTGTAGGCACGACGTTCTGGTTTAGATCGAAACTACCGTTGTATAGTCTCGTTTCATGTATTAGGTAGCAGGACACCTAATATAAGGTAACACCGTCCAGCCATAAGACATCTACCACTAAAGTCAACATATGTATAGTCTAGGCCGTTTATCTCTGTTGTCACAGCTTTACAACACCGTGACTTTATTCCGATACACACACACACACATACACACACACACACACACACACACACACACACACACAGAGACGCACACACCTGCCCCCGCGCACAAACACAGAAACACACAC
>JAUTBQ010187138.1:0-10575 GCA_032361185.1 Lepetodrilus ovalis | reverse complement strand
ATATTGGAGATATGAATTATGGGTGAAATAATTCAACAAGGACAACACTCTAGAAACAAACCAACATTTATGTTGGATGTTAATATATCATATCTAGTCTGACAATCCGCAATGTCCGGAAAGCATATATTATAGTAGTATTAACATTTTATTATTATTTTATTACAATTAATAATTACAATTTCAGGTAACAATAACATTATGCATTGCATCAACCTCTGCTATCGTAATAAGCATTGTATGCAAACTAGATGTTGACCATATATTCAGAACCAATATGGACCGTCCGTATTCGACATGATACCGGTATATACATTTCTACGAACGTTACTAGGAATTGCTAGGCATGCTGAAAATAATTGATGTCATAGATGTGGTCTACAGTATATACAACAAGGAATACTTACCGGCTTTGTATGTAATTGATTTCTTGTCTACGCCTTTAGGAAGTGTAACCAAGATGGATTGTTTTTCTATCGCACCAGTTGTAAATCTAAGCATTGGCTTCCTTGGTGCAGTCTAAACAAATAAAATCATCTCAGAATTACCACAAGTAGTTTTCTATTTCTAAAAGCACAGTAATACCATTATTAACACATAAATTGGAAATATTTTGCGGACGTTATACAATTCATTAAAAGCATACTACTACTAGTATCACAGATATTTATGGTTGTTTTGGACGTTTTTAGATACAACTGACATACATAGAAGCATGCTTGTACTTAACAAAACACCCACCTTTCCACTGCTGTATGGTCGACAAAATTAAACTGCTACACCATAATAATACTATCGAGTGTTTGGTAATAAGTGCATCAGTAAATAAAAAGTTTTGGGTGGGCAAATCAAGCGTAAGTAGTCTCAGATATAAATTCGTTCGTCCCTTATATAGGTCAAGCAGCCGTGATAGTATGCCTTTAACTGGACGACCGCAGCCATTAGCGAAAATACTAGATGTTAGAAAGCTTTCGAGAGTACACTTGACGCAATGTATATGTAAACTCATGGACAAAAGAAAGTGTAGGTTTTTATATTCTATTGCTCACAAGCATATTCGTGATTAATGGAAAATAAATATGACAATAATGAGTGTCCAAATACAGAGAATGAAATTCAGATTATTGGAAGGCAAACTACGTTACGGTGCCGATGCCGTCTTGAAACAATGGTAAATCATGTTTTCCACTCACAGAATGCAATGCGCGTGCATAACTGGGGTATGACATTACTGGTCTTATGCCTTAGTATCACAGCTACTGAAAGCACACGAGAATTAAGCAAAGATTGACACAGGAACACAGAGAGAGAGAGCGCTATTAGTATGGACTACATGGGAGCGGCGTAACACCGAATTACAAGAATAGTTGGTCGAAATAGATTTTTTCGGTAAATAAATGTCAAAAATGCACTTAATGGCGGCCATCTTGGATTATTTGGTTGTCTTGACATAATAGTACACACGGTACCGATGTATTAAAACAATATGCAAAGATTGGGTGCTTCATTGTTGAAAATAATGCTTATTATTGACTTACATTTCTGAAATTGCTATATTTGATTGAATTGGTAACGATCGCCTCGAATTTGGCAGTCATATTAGAATTTTTCAGGCAAATAATTGTTTGTGTAGTATCATAAGGAAGATAAAGTACTTTAGTACATCATTTGAAAGTGTTCGGTGAACCATATTGTTCAAACAGAATACAAATTTACACTCGCCATCTTGGGAAATTTCGGTTGGCTCCAACATATCCATATTTTATTGTACTGGGGTGAAGAACATATTATATGCCAAGTTTCATGATTTTAACCCAAAGTGCACAATTTAGACCCTTAGCCGCTCCACTCACATTGTATCCTTTCACACAGCTCTCTTATTAGCTATTGGCAAAGAGAGCGCTATGGTCTCTTAGTGGATATAGTTTTGTGAAAGGATACCCTGGTTGACGTATGATTTATTTTCGCTATACTGTATTCGGTCCACGTATCTAGGCAACGGTGGACCTCAACATTTAAAGTTTACCTAAAAGTACGTCGACTCCAATGATGTAATAAGTCACAAAACAAAATGTGTTTCACTATTCAAGCCCGTGATGGAATGAACGGTATAATGCCGCTGTAATGTCTACATGGATACAAGCCATGGTATGAGTGAAACAATCTTGAAAGTGGCTCTTTAAACTCCAACTAAACCAACTAAACAAGTTATTTTTGAACACACTGAACATACATATATAGCATAGGTTAAATGGATACTTTCACCATTTGTTCGCCACATTTACTAAATTTATACCTAAAGGTAGCATTACTTTTGTTTTTGTGTAGACATGTAAACCAGTGGATGTGACAACACCGAACATGACCGAAGAGGCTGTAACGGAGAATGGCGGGCCAGTGGTGGAGTTTGACCAGGATCTGGACGGGGTTAAGAAACAGCTACGACATAGAATTCATAGAGCTCGTTGCATCCAGATCATTGTCTTCATCGTAGTTATCGGCTTAGACATCGCCGATCTACTCAGCGATTGGCTGTTCTACGCCGACATCAGCATTGCCCAGCAGGGCTTGGTCTACGGATTGCCAGAACAGGGAGCAGTCGTTGCTCTGTTGGTGTTTTCTATCGTAGGAAGCATCACCTTCACAGTGGAGACTGCTAACATCGTCAAGGATGTCCTGACCGGGAAGCCGTGGATCAACCCTGACGCCATGTCTGCTGTTATCATGTGGATCGAGGACATCCCTCAGATCGCGATCAGCGTCGCCATCGCCGTGTGCCGTGAAGATCCTATCAGTGTCTTCCAACTAGCCAAAGCAAGCGTTGTCATTATTGCCATTGTAGTCAGATTTGCCATGGCACTTGTGAAATATTGCAGCAAGAATGCACTACAGGAACTCAAGGACAACTCCAAATCGTCTCGTCTCCATGTTGCGTTCCGTGTTCTAGTTGTGCTCGGTATCATCCTCAACTTGGCCGGAGCTTGTGCAGTGTTTGTCTTCACTCAGACTCACAGAGATCCAGACGGAAACTTATACATTCAAACTCCAGATTCGATTTTCCACGACCGCTTTAACGATGACAGGTACTTCAAGAATGTCAGCATATATTTCCATCACCCACACTTCGACAGCAACGAACAGAACAATGTCAGTCTGGCTAACTGGATGCGACTTATAACTATCAACAGTGTCCGGAACCTCCCAGACAAAGTAGTCATGTTTAGCTACGAGTTCCAGCACACGCCAACAGACCTGAGAATGGTCCTCTGGGAGAACTACGACGAGTCGTGGAAGCCGGCAGAATGCTACACCTTCTTCAAGTCTAACTCCACCATGCTCAGAGGTTCCAGTTGTAGAACCTTACTAACTTCCGCCTCCTCCTTCTCTAACCGATCCTCCATCATCTTCAAATTCTCCTTCACTCCTCCCGATCGAATATTCAGAAAATTGGTTTTCGGTGACATCAAATTCAACGCCAAGTATAGCGACAACAATGGCTTCTGCGACTTCCTCTCTGCTGCCAACATCACCGACAACATTGAAGACGGGCTGGGGGACAGCATCGACGTGACGGTCCACTACTACCGGACGACGGTGTCCGAGGACAACCACCTGATCGTCTCGGGGACGGGCGGGAGCAGGTTCTACAGGCAGGCAGATCTGATCGACATCAAGGAGGTGTGGCAGACAGGCTGGTTTCATTGCGAGACCAAGGGAAGTATCGCGCCGCACATAGACCTTGGCATCGAGCCTCCCTGCCACACAACATAGCAGTAAACCAAGGAATATATCCTGTTTTAATCTTGACCACATCAAGGAGCCCTACCATGTCATCTAGCCACTAAATGCAGCTTAGGACATGCCCACCAAAAAAATGAAATATAGAAAATATCCATCTAGGCTTCAGAAACATAATAATAGCCAAATTATAAAAGGTAATTTAGGAGGTTCGTTTGTTCCTACTATACACGTCAGCCTGCCTACCAAGAACATACCATGGTCAGCGTTTAAATAGTACGAGTTTGTCCAAAATTGTAATGTTTTTGGCGTCTCCATGTATAACCTTCACCTTGCTCGGTTTATCCCATAAGAGTCTGTGTTGTAACTTGAGTGAAAACTCAAATCCAACTGAAATTGTACTCAAGTTACAGCACTGAATCAATGGGAGTAAACTCATCTGATTTATATCTCATAACTCAAATCAGGACCAGTTTCAGGGGCGGATCTAGGAATTTGTTTTAGTTGTGGCCGAAGCTTCAGCTCGATAAGCGTAGTGAAAACTTGAATGCTTACAATCAGTTTTCCATGAGCGCGTAGCACAATAGCCTATTTGAGTAAAATGCAAAATACATTCATATTCAATGTAATTTTTGCTTTTATTTATTAAAACCATATCCCCTTATTTTTAGGGTTGACGCCTTTCCTTGAAACCGCCCCTGAGTTTATCGAAACACTGAAAGGTTTAGTGCCGCCTACTAAGCAAAATGGCTTCATGTGTTTGCTATGAATAGTATCTTTCCAGTACTGCATGACATCGAAATCTGTTCATAATTGCATCCATTCTCTCCCGACAGCGGTTACTATATCTTCCATTATTATTTACGACTGATCGCTGTCAGGAGAGCATGGATTGCATCGAGGGAGGGGCAGGTCAGTGATGGATCCAGGAATTTTGAAATTGGGTTGGCTAGCAGGCCTGACAAGGGGCTGTCAAATCACACATTAAGCTTTAATTTTCCTAGGCTAGGACATGGGCCGAAATATAAGAATTTCATAAGACCAAATTGGAACCTAAGTTACTACTATGGATATATTTACAAGTGCACTGGAACCAAATATAAGCATGTCATATGTAGCCTATTCGATAGCGTGTAAACATTAATTGCTAGTGGGGTTGGGGTACATGCGCCTCCAAGCTCTTTTTAAACAATACATGGCCTTAAATGAGATTTCCTGGAATCTAGATTATATATGTATTGTGAAACAATGATTAAAACCATAAGTGGCATCAAAATAATATTAAGTATAATATTTGATATTGCAGTTCCTCTAGAGGAAAGGAGTTTCATTTTTATGCTGTAGATTAAGTGCGGTACCAACGGTTTTGAGTTTATGTGTAGGGACACAGAAACTTAAATACTATTCTTTTTGGTAGCGATATTTTACATTTTATACAAAATGAAGCTGTATTTATTTCTGTTCAAGAATATGTACTAGAAACACTGAACGAGTTTTAATATAGCAGTGCGACCATGGTATATGTAATTGTACGTATATATGTATACATCCATATTTATTTCTTGCTGTATATTTTTAGCACCCTATTTCCTTCTACATGTTTGTATATATCTTGTTATATTGTTGGATTATATTATTTATTATAAATTATAAATAACTAGAGGAACTTATATATATATATACACTGGTGAAATACGACAGTCTCCATGTCTTAGTAACAATCCTTGCTGCAGTGTTTAGTCACTTCTGGAGGCGATCACAATGTGATGGTGCACCAACAAGGAGAGTAATTTCAATAATCTAGCCTAAAGCGTATGGTATATAGTATATCTGCGCGTAGAATACATTATGAACATACCACATGCCATCTCAGTTGTAATCTTTATAAGTAATGTTCAGAGAATTCGCAGGATTTCTGCGCATACTGTACTAAGTTGATAGAAGCTCTCGTAAAATATAAAATTATCATATCAGAAATATATTGGTAATTTTGAAACAATCAGTTCTTGAGCGGAGAAACTGGCTGTGTATCTGGTTATATCTGGCGAGTGAGTTTAACGTCGCTGCGGGAAATTTATTTCAATATTATGACTGCAAATGAAATACACATCTACATTTATTCATCTAATAAATTTATTTTTGGAGAATATCCTTTACATAGCAACAAGTTAAAAATCATTTTGGATTAAATTGATTAAAAAGGATACAAAAACAGAAACTTAAAAATATTCGAGTTATTTACATCTCTAACACTCATGCCGCTACCATTCTGTACATACGTAGAGTTTGCATGCAACACTAGGTACCGAGATTACGAAACTTTCTCGAGTACGATTTCAGGCTCAACTCAGTTTTGTTCATTAATCCCCATATAAAATTTGAGCTTGAGCATGAAAATGTACTCAGAAAGTTTCATAATCTCAGCCCTGGGCCTCAGACAGGTAACAGGGTGAGGGATGCTGGGTAATACAGTCCTGCTATGAAGTTAACATTAATCAACAAGGAGGCACAATTATTTTTTAATATTTATTTCGCTTGCGTAAAAGGCCAGTTTACAGCTCCTAGTAACAATGCATGGTATCATAACATACACGGTGTGCCACTGAATTCTATAAAACAACATCAGTATAATATACATGGTACATATTCCTTTCAAAAGGACAAACGTATTTCGACAAAGTCAAATTCACTTCTTAACTTGATGAACTTTACTTCATTTAGTAATAGTTTGTTGATTTAACACTTCTGAAAAGGAAGTTGAAATAGCATATTCAATAAAAAAAAAAGGTTTTGAAAAGCACATTGTATTTTTTAAATCTACATAATGATTACCATCTCCAGTTTTATGATATATTTTCATAATAATAAGAGTGAAGTAGGCACAGAAGACAGCAATACAATACTCTAACACTGGAGGAGGAGGAAGAGTATTTCAATAACACATTATGGTACATTTACACAGATTACAAAGTAACCCATTCCAGCTGGCAATGCCATCCACAAAACGTCCTTTCCTCCTGTTCAAATATTCCTTGGAACCAGAGGTTCATTCTAAGCAAGAGCTACAAAACTGGCTGCCCGTTGGTTCAGTCCAAGAAAGGAGTGAACTGGTTTCTCACTGGTTCACTCCAGGGTAGTAGCGAGCTGGCTGCTCATGTGTTCAGCCATTATTCAGATGGGCACACTTCCAGTGTATTCCTTATATTGATGTGTGATGATTGACACACGTCTTGCTTCCTTTCTCCCACCAGAAATAGCACCATATCACATAATGCAGAATGTCCCGCTTTGTTAATGGCGCCAACTGAAAGTAGAGTGAAAACACTGGAGTTTTAGATCAGATCATCTTTGTATGGGTGCAGTGACTCGTTTCATTGACTTGTACTATGTGTAAGCAGAGATAGTCACTACAGTCGACCAACAGTGGCATTAAAAGGAACAGTGTTTTTAAAGCAAAGCATTGTTTTGAGAATAATCAGTGCAATCTCCCTGGGATTAAAAGTTGAATTAACATCAAGGGATTACACACACCTGTAATCAGTGACAATTAGACAGGACTCGAACTTGAATGTTCATTCGACTTTGACTCAAGCAATGTATCAGCTGATGCTACGCATGCATAATATTAAGCTTTATGAGCAATACATGTATGCATAATGGTTCATACTTTCTGTGATGAAATACAGTCGACCCCCATTTATTCGGACAGTTGTGTTCCTGGTAAAATCGTGCGAATAACTGAATTTCCGGATGCCTGAGCCATTTTATATAGGAAAACTGATACATGTATATTGTTCCCAATAAAAACTGTGCGGATAGCGAGGGAACCGGATATCCGAAGTCCAGATAAATGGGGGTTCACTGTATACGACTTGAAGTTGTCTATCTGGGTTCATCTTTTAATTTACACGAAATAGGTGTAACTCTTGCCAAATTCAGATATCCGGAAATTCAGTTACCCATACGATTTTATCGGGAACGTACTGTCTGGATAAACGGGGGTTGTAGTATTTCCAATAGACTTACATTTTTAACACTTTATCCTTTCCTCCACTGACCACACGTTGTCCATCTGGGCTCCAGTCTACAGCATACACCTACAAGGGTTAACAAGGCTGGGTATTATTATACACCTATAAGGGTTAACAAGGCTGGGTATTATGGCTGGGTATTATACACCTACAAGGGTTAACAAGACTGGGTATTATACACCTACAAGGGTTAACAAGGCTTGGTATTATACACCTACAAGGGTTAACAAGGCTTGGTATTATGATCAACATCATGCCATGGCCATGCAGTTTGTAAAATACAGTAGACCTCGCATAAACTGGACACTCGCCTATAACGTACTGAATCTGAAGTCCCGGTCCCGTCTAACACTAATTACGACATATGCGCACAACGGACTTCACATATAAAGGACACAAATAGCCGATCCCAATGAGTACGTTATATGTGAGGTATACTATATCAATAGTGAGATTCCTCTTTGCCTCTAGGTGATGTGTGAATTGAAAATGTGTCATAATATCTGAGCAGCCACAAACTTGTTTTTATTTATTTCATTTCTTTATTATTTTGGGGGGGCATTAGTGTTTTAAGATTATTTCACTTATATCACAACTTGTCAGCTTAGGGCAGGGGGAAACCTGCAACCCAGCTGGTACTGACAGACCAAGGATGATATCAGGATTGCCACCCTACATTCTACATTGCATCCTATCAATATCGGGTCAGAAAGGTAACTTTGGTGAGCATTGAAGCCGGGTTCCAGTGACAGGATTGGAACTCGGGACCTTTGTCCTACCACTGCACTACCACCCGCCCCACTCGGCGACTAGACTGACCTCGTCGGCGTGGCCTGGCAGGTCACACAGCAGCTTCTGGGTCTTCATGTCCCACACCTTGAGAGTGGAGTCTGAGCTGCCACTACACAGGAGACGACTGTCCGCCGACCACGCCACCTGGTACACTCGACTCACGTGACCTCGCAGCGACGCCAGGTACCTACGAATAAACAAATATTATAAAACTTTTAGAATTACCAAGAAAACATTAAGGAAATATGTTCACAAAAAACACAACACATTGCATCAGATTTCTAATGCTGTTACTCTTTTTATTGTTGAAAATCATTGCTGAAAATTACCGGTAAATACAAAATGACTAACGTGAATAATGTGACAACACTGTCTTCACTAGTAGCAAACTAACCAGCTACTGTAGCAAGGACCAAATCAACTTTAAAACTTACCTGCCCGAATAGTAATACAAATAACAAAAGACGTGAATTTCTCCAAGTCCTTAGGATACCTTTAGCATTGGGAGAAATGGCCCGGACTAGTGTTCATTATATTCGCTATAGGAAGTAGAAACACACCAGTTTAACCCTCTCCCTGCTGCAGGCAACCAGAGATGCCCTGAACAGCAGTGTATGTGCCTAATCCAGCAGGCAGAGGGTCAAGTGTCATCGGTAGCTGGTCACCAGAAATCGCCAAGACCAAACATTGTCCCTATAGAACTCAATAATTGTACTCACTTTCCTGTCTTGCCATCCCAGATCTTGACGGACTTGTCGAAGGACGCACTGGCGATAAGCCGGGCATCTGGAGAAAACAGAACCTCGTTGATGAGCTGTGAATGTCCCGTCATCCGACACACTGGCTTCTTCTCCTCCTCTGGTTGCCATAGAAACAGTGTGAAGTCGTCCGACCCTGACACCAGTCTCTCTGGAGATGACCCCTGGACAACGAAGGTCACTAGTTAACAAACAATTCTTTCTTGAATCAGAATCTTAGAGCATGAACCAAAATGGGTCTAGATAGCAATGAAGAAACCTTTGTTGTATTTAACTTTTCAGTGGTGGACTTTACCGTTTACTTGCCTGAACTTGGCAACCCCTGCCAACTTCCTCAAATCTGTGTGTAAATTCCAGATTAATAGAAAACTTATTTCAAGGCATGTTAACCTTGATATGAAGCAAGTTTCAATAAATACTTGAATACTTTGAGAAGGAAATGAAAACGCCTGTATCTTACCTGAACAGCATTATATCTTTTCTGGGCGAGTTGCGCCAATTCTTCTCCTGCAACAAGAACAGCTATGATAAAAACAATGAAACATAAAATACAGTCCACATGTTCTTGTTAGGTTCCCACGCGGTAAAAGATGAGACAATGTAGACAAATGTTGTTGCATATGTCACATGCTGCAATGCTCTTTCATTTGTGATGAGCAGATGAACAGTCATCTACGTTAGTAAAACAAATAGTACATCAATGACCCGTTCAATGACTCACACACTAAATTGTTATTACATAACCCTAAACTGATGATCCTACACCATGTACAGTGCTCAATTTCATTACACATGATCTAATATCGAGACATCGGCTCATTTTCTGGGCAGTCGGTTAACTTATTTACATACCTAGGTTAGTCAGGTCAAATAACATAATAGTAATATACATATACTTGTTTATCAACTAAATTCAGAAGCACTTTTGAGGCTAGTCACCATTGTCTATTATAAGTTGAAAGCAGCATTGACCAGGTGAGTCTTAAGCAGAGATTTAAAAGCACACAGTTTCTGAGTTTAATGTAGATGGAGTGGTACAGTGTCCCCTTGATATAACACTGTTCGATACACAACGGATTCGGATATAAGGAAGGGTCAGATGTGGATCCCATTTTATTTTGTTTTTATTTACCTGTACTATTATATAAGGCTGGTACTATTTTTTGTATGTCATGGACTCCAAATTCAGTGTAATATCGAGAGGACACTGTAAGTTGTTCCATAGCTGTGTGGGTCCTCGGTCAGAAAGTTGAGAG
>JAUTBQ010187137.1:0-23677 GCA_032361185.1 Lepetodrilus ovalis | reverse complement strand
GTATATGCTAATATCGGTAACGTATCTGTGAATTACATCTGCACCTGTACATCTGCAGATGGAAGCGTCAAACGTGTCCTCAATTTGCTGCATGGAAGGTTTCGGTGTCCTTTTCATCAGGCTGCAATGTCATAAACACTGTATGTTACGTTACGAATTTAGCAATAGTCTGCAACAGACGTTTAAATTGAATACACGAGTACAATAACAAATGTATGCAGCGATTACCATCATATGGACTACCCTATATCTGAGTACCTATATTTTATTTGTATACCGTAATTATTCTATTAATTAGAACACTAAAATAAAATGTCATCATGTATGAGCTGCAGCTAACAATGTAACAACTATCTTTTCGTACATATTCATAGCCAGGGTCCAGTTGCACGACGCTCTTGTAGCGCTACAATAGCTGTAAGTCCAATTGTAGTCTTCCACAATTGTAATTGGGTTGCAGGATGCTCTTGTAAACTATCAGAATACAACAGCGCTACAACTATTGTAACCTACGAGACAGTCGTGCGAATGGATGCTGGTCGGGAACTAGGATGCAGTATATTGACTGACAGTTACCTACTCATACATATTCATGATCTGGGCATCGTTTCTCGAAGCTCTTATAATACACTATGAAACCATCGTGATCTCGTAAATGCACTAGCGCCATGTATAAGAGATCGCTACTAGAGTACTTATAATTGTCTCGTAGTAGATATGACAGCTTCAAGAAACGATACCCAGCGCGTTGGGCTATAGTACTAATATATTTGTTGATTTCCAGTTACTATGCATATAATCTTCATGACCTGGGCGGGGCTAGTGTATCAATTTTGAATGACAGTTAATTACTCGTATCAATATTCATGACCTGTGTTGGACTAATGTAGGTATAGCTGCAGTTCTGTAGCTAAAGAATGCCTCGTTTACTATTTTGCTATATATATGGGCACCCTTTACCTACAGAGAAAGGCAGTAAGTATATCGACAAAGCACGAAACTTATCCATCGCCGTTGGGATATATCACTAGGTGTGGCATAAATACACAGGGCAGAACGCAATCCAGCTAAAAATTGATTCACTAACCATTATACTTTATGTCTCCATGCTTATTTTGGAAGGAACACGTTGTTTTCACGTAGTATTTTGACATTCGTCACTCAATCAGCAAATCTCCCGCCACCATCTTTCTAGCTCTTTTTTAGCAACATTATGAATATGATCGCTTTCCAAAAGCTGTTGATTTTACACAGGCACGATAAAAAGCTGTTGATGGGAACAACATGTTCTTGTTGGTGTGTACAAAATAGTAAAGTGGTGCAAGGTTGTGTAGACATTATTAACCATACAGCAGGACTTTGTAGTCAACCCGTTAGTCTGCTCTGCCTTCGTCTGTATAATGTCAACATCTATTTACACAGACTTCTGGCTATTTCGGATAGTTAGATTTTCTGACATTTTACGAGTTGGTCGATTGTAAATAGGCATGCCAGAAGGGAATTTTGAGGTTTCCTTATAACCGTAAATGTAATAAGGTTGTGAATCAGTACTGCAATGTTCAAGGAATAAAATCAATGAACGCTAAAACACTATTATGTGAGTAATAAAAGCAAACAACATTCATTTGTGATACTTATCATCAATTTTATATCGCCAAAATCCCTTTCGTCGATCCACATTGGGGGGAATTCGATCTAGCGGTTAGATGTTTCAAAGGCAAGATCATTGGAGCTTTTATTTATAATTATTAAACATGAATTTGTTTTATTTTATAACTATCTAGTGTTGGGGAATGTGTACATCAGTAAATAACAACTGTTTGGTTGAAAAATCAGATAGAAATCAGTTTGTCTGATATAATAGTTCAACCATATGTCATTGTATTCTTTAAACACAAGTTCTCACTTCTATATACATCTTGTTTAGACTTGTGTACGTTTTCTGTGTTTTTCGTCGAATTCCCAATGTCATATTCCTGATAGAATTACGTTGAACAACACACTATCGAATTCATATGACTATAACAGTTTGGGATACTATATTACAGGCGATATGGTTTTATGATTAGTGACGCAAATGAGCATGATTTAGTGTTGTTTTACTACATATAAAGCGTTGTATCAGACAAAGGGGTTAGCAACCATGTATATCAAATGGTATTCAAAATCAGACACAATTAGTATGATTATTGCATGTATGTATAATAATCAGTGGTATCACGAAAAGGAATTGTTAATTCGTGTTTAATGTAGTATCAGATAAAGCATTAACTGTAAGTGAATTTTAAAGGAATATATGGCTATTAATTCACATAACTGTGAAAGTAGAAAAGCAGAAGCGTATGGAATATAATGAGATTCTATCTGTCTTCATATAACCTATTTGGCTTTAATATTGGTTTACGAATACAACCTTTGGGCATAATGTTTAGACTCGCATATCCAATTTCAGAAATTGATTCTGTCTAATTGCAGTCTTTTAATAATATGACAAAGTTTAAATCAAATATAGTTAGCGTTATAATAAGTTTGTGTTACATTATTGTCACAGGATATGATAAAAAAAACGCTAAACATTTAATTTAAATGACAGTGTAATCAACTTTCAATGGGCGATCGTCATGTTGTATTACAATATATGGAAGTGCTAATAGTTACTTCAGATCCGATAACAGATTTAATAATTCTGTTCGAAAAATAAAAATATCACGCCGACACGAAGTTTTGTATACTATTGGGATTGAATGATTTTGTTGCAATTGTGACCTTGATTTAAGTGGATAATTGATACAAAAACAAATGTGTCCATTAACATTTTTAATGTGCCGCTTACACAATATTCGGTCATGTGGCCAAGATAATTCACAATGAGAGCCCGAACTGAAACAATATATGCACCACATATCGCGTTAGAAATAATCGTCCGACTATGTTATATTCCTGTTGACCAGTAAGAAAGGTGATGTCCAAGCACAAATGACTTAAATCAGACAAAAGGGGCTAACAAGTATTTCTACAAGATGGCATCCACAATCGACCCATTATAGATGTAATTTATGGCACTGACGAATTTGTATAGAATGTTCCTTACCTTAGCATCTCATAAAGAAATGAAGCCATGTGTTAACTGTATTTCAGTTGCTCGTGCGTATCGGTCTGATTACGAAAATACGCTTTGGTTAATTAATGGGAAATGGAGTTTCAGATAAAAAATAACTTAACGCATAATACGAGGAAAGCAAAGGCATAGATGGATATTAATGTGCTTGGTTTCTAAAGTGAGAACGCAGGTTAGTTGAACTAAAAAACAGTATCGTAATGGATTTTAATGAGACTATATGTCTTCATGAAACGCATTTGGCGTCCGTGTTCATTAGAAGACTAGTAACATTTTAGGTATTTTAAGATATATCTTAATTTAAAGAGGTACGAGTTTGGTCAACCGTCAATCGATTTGTGCACCATGCACTTTTACGGTGATATGTCCAAGTGTATATAGCACCTATTTTAAGAAACTAAGGCTATGTAGACTGTTTTGGAAAGGTAGGAATCACTTATATGACGGCACGGTAAAGTACGTGGTATCTAAACATTCCGTGCCGTATTGAACTTGAACTCGTTGTCCAAGACACGGGGACGCTAGGTTGCTCAATTGAACACGCCGAAGAAAAAAGCGTTGTTCCATTATACTTCCCAGTCCTAGATATAACCGTCCCTGCTTCTTACATTAGGCAGTGAATGGTCTCAAATTGCCTGCGAATAACTTCATGAAGTTAGTAATCAGTGTGGAAAGTATGCTTCAAATGAAGGAAGTGTTATTCTAATGAAGAGCTACGGTGGTAGAGACATGTGACTGAATAGAGCAAAGTGTTACGGATGTATAATCCACCACAGACCTAGGTTCTTAGACATGAACATCAAAAACACATTTGGTTTTAATTTTGAGAAGTAATCTGCTTTAAATGTCGGTCCAACTTGAGAATTGGATCATTCGTAAGTTATGCGGTACAGAAACGAGTGTCATCCGCTATACGATATAGAAGATACATACTACTAGTGTATGTGTGTCTTGGTCTGCAGTATAGGGACGTCTAAGTATTCAGCTATTGGTATTGCACAATGTACACTCTTTATTTGGGAGCAAGTAGACTGAACTGTACTTTTAGATATACAGTCAGATCCCGTTATAAAGGTTTCTCCCCTGTCCGGTCATGTTTTAACCAATACATGTTTCCTACTATATACTTTAACTCGATGAATCATTGATACAATGATACAGTTGTTTCGTTTACTGGTCAGATTTTACCTAAAACTGAAGTGTGCGGTATAACGTGGTCTGACTGTAATTACATTTAGGAAAGTATTTATCTATTACATGCATGTAGTTTGTTTGACCGAGTTCGATTTTGGTTATGCTAACTGATACTGTTCTAGGCTTGACCAGGGCGTATCCACATTCAGTGTATCTAATGTGAGGCCTTGTACTATGCTAGTACCTTCAAAACAACCTATATTGATATGTGTCGTTTTAGATATAATACCGTATATGGCTTTGTCTCAATGCAAATATGGTCTTGAAACTTGGCTTGGTCAGTTGCCGGTATCTTTGCTATATGCCATCGACAAGTGAAGGACATTACAACTATGATTAGGCCCGGAGAGTACGAAGCCATTTTCAGTTCAAAGTCCTGCTTAAGCAAAAACAACATAGTATGTGGATGTGTGAACAAAACCTCGAGTTGAGTGTGAGTTTGTACTAAAAATACTTTCGTAATTTTGACACCATATGCACAGTCGTATGCCACAGTTTGCCAGCTGGGTATATAGTTAATACTGACGTAACGTACTGTTTTTCCTATCGCTATATAAAATAGAGATTCATATTACGTGAGGTCAAGCATGAACAACTCATTTGTCTGATCTAGGTCTCTTCTGAGTGAGTCACCACCTACTCACCCACACAACCACCCACCCACCCACTCACCCTCTCACAGTTAGGTCGAACTCACTGGGCATATATAGAACTTCATGCATAGTATTCTATATGATATATTTTTGGAAAATGTATTTGCTAATTAATCATATTGCATTCCCCCAGTACAGTCAAGGCAACGTGGGTCCAGTGGCAATCTGAGCTATATTAAGTTCATGTGATAGTTGCCATAGGTATAATACCCAGTAATAGAACACCGTGTATGGACATGGAATACCGATAGTATTAATAATGCTTAATGGCATTGATATTAGAAACAAACATTGCCTACTGTATCGGCCCGAAGGCATACTACGACCATATGCAGTTTGTTATCACTGGCAAAGTTCAAAACGGTGGAAAGGTTTTGAGAAGTACAACCATGACTATAACATTATGCATGTCAGGTGGATGTACTTTGCAGTTGTAGCTAAGCATTAGTCCAAAGCTACAATAAATATATGTGATATTATGCCTCTAATGCAATGATACAAGTAAGTGGTGGCTTATAGGTTTAGACCATCATAGTGCAGCATATTCTTTGTTACAGACCATCGTAATCCTGTTCAATAATAATAGTAATAATAATAATAATAATAATAATAATCATTGCAATCCAATAGCGCAGACCATCCTACTTGTAAATCCAGGATCCTAGTAGCAGCAGTAGTAGTAGTAGTAGTAGTAGTAGTAGTAGTAGCAGCAGTAGTATAGTAGCAGTAGTAGCAGAAATAGTAGTAGTAGTAGTAGTAGTAGTAGCAGTAGCAGCAGTAGTAGAAGTAGTAGTATTAATAGTAGTAGTAGTAGTAGTAGTAATAGTAGGAGTAGTAGTAGCAGCAGCATGTGAAGCAGCAGCATTAATAATAACAGTAGTAATAGTAGTAACATTATTATTATTATTATTAGTAGTAGTAGTAATAGTAATAGTAGTAGTAGTAGTAGTAGTAGTAATAGTAGTAGTAGTAGTAATAGTAATAGTAGTAGTAATAGTAATAGTAATAGTTGTAGTAGTATAAATAACAATAGTAATAGTAGCAGTAGTAGTAGTAGTAGTAGTAATATTAATAGTTGTAGGAGTATAAATCGCAATAGTAATAGTAATAGTAGCAGTAGTAATACAGTAGTAGTAGAAGTAGTAATAGTAGTATAAGTAATAGTAGTAATAGTAATAGTAGTAGTAGTAGTAGTAGTAGTAGTAGTAGTAGTAGTAGTAGTAGTATTGTAATATGTGCAGTGTGTAGGTGGCTGGCAAAGGCCTAATAACGCTTACAGCTTAGTGCTATATATGTATGTCGGCTTCAGTCTGGTGCCTAATGCATTGATAATGTTTTCATCTCAGCCTATATACTTTAACCTACCAAGATAACCGGAAGGGAGACGGATATATCGCTGGTTATCTCCAAGACGTATTTACTGTTGATGGACAACATATCGGCAGTTAAGGGTTTCTCTTGGTGGGAGCCGATAGAATGAAAGGATTAGCAGCGCTAATATCTAGATACCATTGATTATAGCGAATAGTAACAACTAGCCAAGGTGTATTTCTTGCAATGGTTTTTTCAAAGTCTTTAGCGAACAAAACACAAACTCTTTACTATTACGTAGCGCAATTTATCTTTAACAATTAGATACCAGCATAAAGGTTCTGCTACGTGGCATGTGTGTACACGGTCAATCAAAAAGCACTATTAGTTTGTGCTTGCCCCTGAGATAAATCCGTTATGAGTTAATTATTGTAGTACTGTTACAACTACTATTTTTATAACCATTTCCGGCGATGAAGACGCAATACAGATTGCTGATGGTTTTATTTACATGATGGCAATCAATCTTCATAATATACAAGGTCAACTGATTTATGAAGTTGGAGTTGAGCTCATTGTCCTTATATTATAGTACGTCATCATTAAGAATAAACCAACCACCAGTAACAGGACTCAAAATTGTTAATTATGGCTTTTATCACCTGGAAAGGCTATAACATTTAACTTTTAATTAGTACTAACAAAGCAGTTGGCGTAGAAAACAATACCTCCGATATCAAACTCACTCTTACTATACTAATGACAGAAATATAATACTTTTATAGTACAGCAATTTATCGTAAACAAAGACGTCAAAGTGGTACAAGCGTAAATGTTAAGACTAGTACCTAGGTGTGTACGGTCAGTTTTAAAATACCGCAATTAGTCCATATAATAACCCTTTTATTTGAATATTATAATACTATTAGAATCCATACAAATACATAAATCCCGATTCGGTTTTCGATCTAGGCATAATTATTATGCTCATAGTCCGAATTACGGGAACTATTTCACGCGATATCTTACACAGGGGACACAGCGTGTTCTTATTCCTATCCTTCATTACTAAACAATATAACTATGAGAGTCACAGTCAGTGTTAACGAAACACTGGCAAGTTATGGATTCCTACACTATAGTGAATACGGGTCACCTGCCTCATATGAACACATAATACATGCATGTCAAAAAAATTCTGGATTTAACAAAATGCAATTATAGAGCATGATTGGAAATCCAAACTAATAAAACAAAATGTGTCGTTTGTCAGAGATGGATATGGAACAGTCCAATATGTCTGGCGCCTGTTAGCTTCTAGGTCTTCCTCGTCGGAGAGTAGTGATACAAATGTTTATTGAAGTTAAACTCTTCTCTACTTGTCGGTTTTGACATGATACAGCAATTTCCATAGTGCAATACGCTATGGGCAAACATATTAGATATTTGGAATGGAAATTGAAATATTTCAGCAAGAACTACTTTGGCACGAACTATCTGTTCTGAAAATGCAGTAGAACTAGTAATCCTCGACACACATACACACACACACACACACACACACACACACACACACACACACACACACACACACACACACACACACAGACAAACACGTTGTTTATCAAAGTATCACACGGCACATACATAAAATATACATCGGCCATTCAATCAGTTATGACAGACCGAATACAACGAATATTTACATACGTAATGAATGGAATCCGTTATGAGTTTCTACTTGTTAAACGACTTTCTTGGATATATGTTTGAATAGGTTTGATTAACAAAGTTTCTGTCATTGATGATAATACTTTCATATCATTACCAGCTACATGTAATTAGTTTTATAATGAGACAGTGCATCATCAAATGGTGAACAAATACCCATTTTCAGGTTTATGTATGGCCAACTTCGAAATAAGTATTTTTCTCATTGACATTTTCAATAGTAGCGCACAGATAAATGTTCCCAGTTTTCACAACATGCAATTTGTAGTTTGCTGTTTACCGCTTACCTGCAACAGCCGTATACAGAAAGCATCGTTATCGTTATGATTTTCTCTTTGTTTCAGAATATAAACAGTATTTATTAAATTGTGCATGCATTCTGAATAAATACAATCGAATAATCGTATAATATGAAAGGGTCAAAAAGTGTATATATAGTGACCATGAACAAAACAAGACAATCCGTAGCCAATGTGTTAAGTGTGCGCATCCATCTTGGTTATGAACGATCTCATGCCTTTTGTTTTTTTATAAATGCGAAACCAGTTTAAATAAGGTAGGCCTATTGTTCGTGTTGAGTTCAAAGCAATTTGTGTATAGCCTACATGTGCATCGCCATCCGTAAAGCTATTTCAGAAATTCGATCTAGAAGTGGTTTGAATGTGAATCATTGTACGTGGGCTTTTATACCCGGAAGTTTATTTACAATAATAGTATATTAATGGCATATAGGCCTACAGAGCGACAGAAGCAAAACCAAGGCTGTTTTCAGTAGAACATACCGTTGAAAATGGAGGCTTGTACTTTAGTTTAACGGGGTGTGCACGGACTGGAATGAATGTAGAGGCATGTATTTAATAGGTATGTAATATTCGCCATTTAGTCTATACAGGCACTAGCCACTCGTATTTCTATAGTATATGGTTAACCAGATAGCCACGATATAACAAGATACAGGTGATACATGCATGCATTGGCGTCCTCAGGTTACAGTCCACGATACCTTATTGAGGTTACAGTCTATGGATACCCTATTGAGTTTACTGTCCATGGATAGGCTACTCTAAAGACTATGATTAGCTATCTTTTTTCGTCAACCTGGATATAGCCATGCCAGGACCGTAGCTAACTATTTTGGCATAGGGGGGCAGTAGGGGTGGGGCAGTTGAATGAAAATTACCAAGTGATATCGTGATTTAAGAGAAATAACATAGTTGGGATAAGACGACTAGGGCGGGGGCAGCTGCCACTTCTGCTCCATGGCTAGCTACGGCCCTGCATGCCATTTACAATAGTTATCTTTCGCCTCTCATTTCTACGAATTTATATTTCTTCCGGGTGACCTCAATCCCGCAGTAAATCTATCTTGCGTACGGCTTGTATAGAAGTGACACTCGCACATAGTGGGTATGGTTGTAGGAAGGCGCCTCGTGTTGCTATTGTTTGCGTGAGTACTATAAACACTGAATCATAATTCCAGCACATTACTATGTATTAACAGCATACGAGTTCCACAGTAGGCCTAATGTGGATAGTATCTGGGGTAAATACATTGGCGAAACTTGGTAGGTGTAGGTTAGTTAGACGTATAGGTTACTGCGGTATTGATTTGGTATGTTTTGGTAGGTGCGATTTGACCCGGTTATAGGTGCAAGCCCTTAGACACCAAGGTATCGGTTCTCGAAGCTCTCGAATGGATCCGCTATGAGAACATAGTGCTCTCGTAAGTACACGACCGCCATGTTTAACAGATCACTACGAAGTAGATATGAGAGCTTCGAAAAACGATACCCATGTGATCGTTTATAAATGAGTACACAGCGAAAGTTTCTTTATTAATATTATTATATATTATATATATATTTGTTGTAGTACGATTTGACGCGAAGCCGATGTGGACACAAATCGATCAAATATATTAACGAGTAGAAAACAAAGGTTTTGACTGAGTGTTGGGGTGGGAGAGCTGAACGAGGCAATGTCCAACTAAGTTTGTTCTATTTTGTTTGTGAAATAAGTCTCACCACGTATGATGTGGGGTCTATACTAATGGTGATTCGGAATACATGTATTAGTACAAGTCAGGTATAATCATTAATAAATGGAATTATTACAATATAAGGTAATAGTCAGGTGCAAAATTTTGAGTTATTAAAATTCAGGGCAGTTTGTATTACAATTCAGGCCATGTGTTACAACTGAGGTCGATTATTATTATTCAGGGCTCTAAACACCCATGTACAAATTATGGATCTGCCACGGAGTCACATGGCAATGATAAAGATATCTATGCACTCAAAGTGATAACGCAGTATCAATTTTAATTATCATGCAAGATAAATGTTTTCAAGTGTTTGGCTGCTGCTAGATTACATGTTACAGTCACGACTGATGTGCGACTCGTGATACGCTCACTGTATGTTTTGTTTCTCGGTTTTGACAGCTTCCCGAGAGCCGTTGTCAAGACTGTCCGTGAAGCAAGCTATGTTATACGAGTTCTACACTAACTAGCACTGCAGTCCAGATGACTGGGCGACAGGAAGGTAGGGGTCAATGGTGGCCAACACTTCTCAAGTTGTTACTTTTGTCAAAAATATGTTCAGTTGGAACAAGAGTAAATGTCCATCTAGGTATGCCACTGTTTACCCAGCAGATAATAGGTAACCTAATGGTAACCTAATAGCGCTGGAAACGGCGGCTTGGGTTGTATACTGCGAGGGAGTTGAGAAGGAACATTGAATGTACACGGATCTATTGACAGAGGATAATTATGTGGCATTTTCTATTGCACAAAGTCTTTAGATCGTCTTGGCTATTGCAATGAAGAAATATTATAATTTTATGACTTTTACGAATGTATAATTTCCTTTTTATTAATAGCATACAATCACAGATATTTATGGTTATTTTGGACTATTTTGTTATAGTTGTTAAGTACATCTACAAAGTACAATCACTTGACATACATAAAATCATGTTTGTACTTCCACAAACCTTTCCACCGTTGTATGATAGCCGGAACATTCCAAGAATGTACAAACTAGCGGTCTGCATCTTGAACAGTTCTGAACAGTGGTTCGCTTCATGCAAAGGGAGATAACTCTAAACATTCGGCCCGTTACCTATATAAGATCATGTTGCTTCAAAGATAAGATATGACATTTTTGTTAACTATCGAGTGTTGGGGAATACGTGCATCAGTAAATAGCAACTTTTTGGTGGACAAATCAAGTGTAAATAGTCTCAGATAGAAATTCGTTTGTCCGTTATATAGGTCAAACATGCGTAATAGTATGCCTTTAAGAATCTAAGATAGTTCTTTTTAATGGAGACAGGTTATGACTGGCGCTCTGAACGTTTTCAGATTGTCACCGAATTCAGGAATTGGCCAGTGAAAAGTACCGGTATTACATTAAAAAACAAAAACAACCTCACATGGAAATTAAATCAAACGCCATGGAATAATCAATAATAACAATAAAATATCCTTTTAAATAGCGTTGCTTATCCAGATATACTAGTAGTCCCTGTTCAGGAGCGCTCAGTCATATAATTCTTTCAAAGAGGATGGGCTTAAGGTAAACATTGTGGTCGAACATGCCTCTGTAAACCCAGCAGAGAATGGGTACCAGGTAGGATGACATGGTCATGTGAATGATAACCTTGTAGTTCCGGAAACGGAAGAATGATTTTATGTAAGTCAAGTGAATGTACTTTGCAGTTGTACGTCCAAAACAACTGTGATATTATGATTTTAAATGCAAAATACCAACCTGAGCGGTATCTGTGCAATGACATGCACATGACCATGAACAGATGTCACTATTCTTGTTGTTTACGATATGTTGCATTGCAGCAATGCTGATATAAATAGTAGCTTGATACTGGATAAACCAAACAAGCTGACAGCGAATATGTGGCCATACGTTCAGTTTTACATGACAATAGGTATCTTGCGTTCGAGTAGCATGTGTAATATGAATGAATCAATGGAGTCTTTTGTAAGCAATTTCTTCACGTAATTCATAGTGAGTGAAATAAAATGGCAGGCGATTTCTAGTATCTACATTTAGACATTCACATTTTACTTCAACGGTGTTAGTGGACGATAGATGCTAGACAAATATATACATATTATTAACAACAAACACCATGCACTATATACTATTATATATATATGTATCTTAATATCGACACCACACCAAATATTCTAGAAATGGATTTATGTATGAAAATCCTGAAAACATAAGGCCACGGATTATTACCCGCCGACACATACTTTATGGATCTACCAATCCGATCGCTAAAAGTCATTTAAAAGTGCCTGAGACACATTACATTACAAAATTGTTGCTGAATGATGTAAGTGATATACCATATAATTAGAGAGAGACAGAGATAGTCAGTTGTAATTAATAATAATGTATAATAATAATAATAATAATAATAATAATATTATTATTATTATTAGTAGTAGTATTAATAATAATAATAATAATAATAATAATAATAATAATAATAATAATAATAATAATAATAATAATAATAATAATGCGCAAGTTCCACCTCACAGGGGATACTAAAAACGCCACATTATTACCCCCGGTCAATGGATCAAAGTACATGCAATGTATTTGCAACATCTCATTATCGTGATTACAGAATATAGGAATAATATTTTGCAATTTGTTTTATTTAATAATCAACGAGCTGTACAAACTATTTAAAAAATAATAATACACTTTAAAAACATATAATGCAATATCGTAAACACGATTCAAGTAAGAACGACCATTCAGCAATATCTCCCTGAGTTATTTACCTTTACTCAGGTTCCCAGTAACATGCATGCTATTGATCTGTCAATGAGCAGAGTGCATCATTCGGGTTTCCTAAATGTATTTACCTTCTCTTTGTGTGGACATTGGTAGTGCGTGTATATAAATACATCAGATACAATATGCTATTACATGGGAGCCACGTTACTATAGGATGTAAATCTATTTCAAATGAGCTCTCGATTGCTTCCTTAAACATTTCGATATTCTTTTGGAAACGCTTCTGAGCGAGAAGGTCATACTCCTGATTTTCAATGCTTTCTCGTGATGTATTATTTTTACCGATGTTTAAAGCTCTTGTCAATTGTCATGTTTGTAGCTAGTTCTATGTTGATCATAAGAAAAACATATTATTTAAATATTGTATAATTAAACAAAACATATAAAAATTATTTACTTCGGAGAACAGATTGCTTTACAATTCTAACTAGGCTACTTGAATATTTCACACATGCTGACATACGGTTCACGAAAGTAAATGTACTTTGCGTTTATTTCTCAAATGTAATTACGTCTTTATTAGGATTAATACGCTAGCGAGACGTGATGTGAGGAGTATGAACTTGTATTGTCTGTGATGTATAGTCTTAAATCTTTTTATATATTGTTTAGTATAGCCGGTGACAGTGTGCAAGGTATAGTCTGTCGAGCACTGCACTAACAAATCTATGCAGTCAATTTGTCATTGAGTCACAGGATCAACACAACGTAGATAGATCCACTCGATGTAGGCTATGTATGATATAGCAGCTATCTCTCTTCTATTACATATACATAGTGTATTGTTATCCAGATTGATTAATTGAGGAAGTTAATGTCTGACTGCAGTTCAGCTGATATACTGGACTGTATCAGATATGAACTTCCCCATGGTCAAAGTACGTAACTATATTTATCTCAATCAAATACAGTAAACATGTTTTGATCTGCCTGATAAATAGTATGTTTATGTCTAAAGAACCATGTAAAAATCAACCACATTCATCTCATATTAGAGTTAAGAGTCTTCGATATGCTGGCACCCACCAGACTATATTACATGTATATATCAAGCACAACTACATTGGCTTAATTTCAGAGTTATACAAAGCTGACATCATCAATCTACTACACAGTCTTCAATGAGTTGCCGTCCAAGACTCATTGAAGACTACTCTGCTAATATAATTTATCACATAAAATAGCCCTGAGAGTGCGATAACAGCAGTGCAATAACAGTAGTGCGATAAAGGTGGAACTACTTTTAATGGGTGGGGCTTAATGTCACTTTGACAGCTGTCACTCTGTGGAATGGTCAAACGTAAACAATGACGGAATCGCGAGTGTCAGTGGACGACATGGTCCAAATTTATCATTACGGAGAAGGATTGATTACAGGAATGGAAATCACTTCACCCTCTTTGCTGGCCCAATTATGGGCGGTAATATCACAGTCAATGTGGTCAGGGATTCCCCAAAACGAAAATTCAGACGCTTCCGAATAGAATCTGACACCGATGAGAGTCAGTAGCTGATGATTTGAACATTTGACATAAGGGAGATAACTTCGTTCACACTGTTGTAATTTATTCGATTTTTGTATAAACAAAACAGTTTATTTAAGTTTATAAATTAATTATAAACCGTTTTCAGGCGTTAGTTGTTATTTACAAGTACCTAAATTGCCCACAAAAGGAGGCATGCCAAAGAACTATATTCTTTACTATAAATAGTTGCAATAATCAGCTGATAGTGGTATACTGGCTCAGCTAGTATCCCTACGCGTGTAAACAAACATGACGACGAATGTTGAGTTTGTAAGTGTTGAAACGTGATTGTTTTCGTTTAACATCGATTTATGTGATAAAGCTGTTATTACACTCGTGTATGAGGATATCGCCTATATTATTATCTTTCATTAATGTTTGTATTACACTCGGCAGAGCCTCGTGTAATACAAACATTAATGAAAGATAATAATATAAGCGATATCCTCATACACTCGTATAATAACCGCTATATACCCCTTTAGCTGAAATATATTTATAGTTTTATATTAATTATTTAGTTTTTAACTATGAAACATACAACAACAACAACAACAACAACAACAACAACAACAGCAACAGCAGCAGCAGCAGCAGCAGCAACAACAACAGCGTATATCACACCAATTACACGAACAAAACAAAACATAAAGGAGCAAAGAAAAAAAACATGTACTAGTATATTTAATTTTAAGAATCCAACAAGTGTGCAAATAATGAATCCGTCAATGATCTTTTACGATTATACATTACTAGAAAATGAATTTGTTACAGTCTATTAAATTAATACATACACATTATTACTTTTTGTAATGCTTGTTCTAACGAGAACACCACGCTGAAAGCTGAATATTTTACGACGCTTCTACTCACGCGAAATAAATCTACAAGATTTAGTTGGACTTTTTGTATAAACCGTAATTTATTCAAAATGGCGCTGCCCAGGAAAGGAAGTGAGCGATGACGTTTTGGACGATAATGTACACACAACCGGCGTTCTTTAAAAGGCAAGCATACTGTAGTTTAGTTTGATATTTTAACGTTCATATCATGTTCTTAGTGTGGTAGCCAGATAATACCGTCCATATTCTTCGTATAAGGTAAACATCGCGGCAATTTAAAGTGCTGAACCGTTCAGAAAAAGTTTTTTCTTTGACGCCGACGGTTCCAAAGTTCATTGATCTTCTTATAGAAGTTTAGTTTTGATTTTTGATGGCGGTTCTTCGTATTAAGACAGTGTTTATGGTTGGGGAGTGATGTGCTGGTGATTTTTATAGTCTTCACCAGCTGTTCACCAGCCGAAGGCTCCAATATTCCAACATCCAATTGACGAATTTAGAAGTTCTTGAAAAAGTCAAATTATACAAACAGACAATCTATATGACACCACATTGCAAAACACTGAACAAAACCTCTTATTTTTAATTGAGAAATTGCATCAGCATTTGCACGTAACTTTGTGTCTGCATTATTTAAAGTATATTTTTTTTTACAGTAATGGTTCAAATTGGGATTGAATGAACAAAGATAGCCAATTTACAAGAGAATAAATTCTGCTTATCAACTTTCATGAACTAACGCTAGCCAACGAATCTTACATCAATCTTGCAATTTGTTTACTTTATTAAATACTATTTATTAATTCATTTAAAGGCATACAATCACGGTTGATTAACTTGATAGACCTAGATAATGACCAAACGAATTTCAGTCTGAGACTATTTACGTTTGATTTGTACACCCTAAAGTTGTTATTTCCTGGTATACTAAGTCCCCAACACTTGATATTTATAATAAATTTCATATTTTATATTACAATGTTGAAAGACAGATTTACTTCACAGCTTAAACAACCAACTATCGTCAATGCCACTGCCGTTGAATTAGCAAATACTTCTTTTTATATTTTATTCCCATCCAACTGTATTAATTATCGACAGATCGATGTTTGAAGCCTTTTCATTCTAATAAATCTGCATCCATTTGTTGTACAGCTCTTTGATCATTGTTATGGATAATTATTGCAAATCGGGGAGTACGGTACAGCGCTGGCCTTGACGTCTAATGGACACATGGGTATCGTTTCTCGAAGCTCTCGTATCCACTACTAGACCATAGCGGTCTCTTAAGTGCACGAGCGCCATGTATTAGAGATCACTACGAGAGTGCTTATGGTCAATAGTAGATACGAAAGCTTCGAGAAACGATACCCTGGGCGTCAGATAGTAATGTTCTTGGTGGGCAAATCGTTACTATTACATAGCCACGTCACGGTGACTTACTTTAGTCTAATGACAATATATATACTTTATATATGAAAATCCTACGGCTTACCTGTTGATGATCTCAACGCTTTAACACTTATGATAAAATATCAGTCTACGAAAGCTTTGACAATAAACGTCAATGCTTGGGAAATGATTAGAAGCGATAGACGTGCTAAAAAGGCCTGTAGACTTACTGACTGACTGAGTAAGTATATGAATCGCATAAAACTGTCAATTTGCCAGCGATACCTTAAACGCACACCCGTATACTACATTGAGGAAGTAATGCAACCGTGTTAAGCTGACGTGCATTGTTTCAAATGCCAAAAAGGTACTCCAATAAAATAATCATATCTATTTTTTTAGTTTGTTATTGTGGTATCTATTTTCTTTTTATTGCCTTTATAATTGACTAAGTTGAGAAGATCTTTGAATGCTTGGTTTGCATAATGATCGAGGAGAAACCATACTCTAATAGCGTGTTAAGAAACAGGTGTTACAGTAGGAGTGATGTCCCCTGAATAATTGACAACGCAATCGGCTATGTGTCAATCAAACTGAGACGTTGTGCCGTAAAGGTCACCGCACGTGTGATTTGTCCGACTATATCGTACCCAGCATGCAATTAGCACATCTTCTGTGATGTATTAAACAGACACGTTAGGAACGCGCATGCGCAGTGCAATGGTCTCCCGCATTCCATTCATTCCGAACTTTAAATGAATCAAGAGCATCTTTTTAGGTTTGCACATCTCGTGAGAATCTACCTGAAATGTTAATGTTATCGGCTTTAACTGTGCGTGATGCTGCTGATCATAGAGATTTGTCAGGAACTGATTCGCCATTTCGAAAAAGAACCTAGTTTCGTGAAGTCTGTAACAGAGCCATACTTGATTCATGAACCGAGTACAGAACATAGGGCAAAAGTTGAAAATTGGACGAATTGTTTTTCTGCCGATTTTTATTAAGAATGTATTGTCATGGGTCTTGTGTGTACTTTCGTGAGCATAAATATTGTATGCATCATCCCATGTGATCAATTAAAAGGGTTTCAATTGATTGGCTGCTCTAATCCGAATTAATTTAATGTTTATTTTTGGATGAGAACAACTACCTTATAAACATGTTCTTGTTTCTATGCTAGCACCTGTTGTGTCCACCACCACTTTCTTTTGGAATTCCCACCCGGTATATGTGATGGACAGAATATTATTATGTAGGTTAATGTCTCGAATGACAATAGACCCATACTTCGAAGAATATAACACTGACATAAAAACAACAGAAAGTGCTTGACAACATCACGTGTAGGACATTTATGAGACCCTCGAATCTCCTAAAGCCCTGTTTATACACTGCATAACAATGCCACAATTTGTATGTTGCATGTGTGGCGAGTATTCAACAGCAGATTATCAGAGAATCTGCCTCGGTAGTTAGGGGCACATGTATTGTGACGTCAAGTCGCATGCATATGAACGACTCACGTCATATGAAAACACATTTTCGTTTGGTTAGGATAATGTACGAGGAATTGGACAATAAGTTTATTAGCACTGTTTCGCTTGGTATCGTTCAATAAGCATTTGTTTTGAGACTGTGTAGATGTTTAATTGTGCGTTGTAATAATTACCGTTTGATACAACCGGGTTCTGAATTATATATATGAGATCGAATCTGGGTACTTTCCACTGGCAATTAAAGACGTTCGTACCGTTCCAATACACGACATACATACTGTTGCCAAACATACCTAGGCGACTGAAGAAAATTTATTTATAGATTTCAACCGGGGTAATAACATCTCCCTAAAACAAATCATTACTTGCATATCAATTATCCCGCTGTCTGATATTGGCAGTGATAACACACAAAGAGGTAACGGCCAAATCGACATTTCCACCTATATTTAAGATTAAAGTCGATACATAGCATGGCCCAGATACCTTTTCTGCTCGGGACGGTATGTCAATAAATCAAACATCTAAAGAAGGAATTACAGGATTTACACTGGCTTTCGATCCTAGTCTATAAATCTCAGTCCTTGAGCCCACCTCACCTGGACACTTTCACTGCTAGACGGCGCTACGAGAGATGTCATTAGACTGGGCTCCTGCCTATGCGTATTTGTATACGTAGGTAGGTATGCATATTCCTGTCTTAGGACCGGGAAACCTTCCCCGCTTATCGTGAGAGAGGTCGTTAGACTGGGATCCTGCTTTATCTATTTGAACACGTAGGTATACGTTATAGAAACGGTGACGTAAAACCAGTCGCAGTTGTCAATATACCGCGTCAGTGCCTAGAGGGGCGTAGGCTTAGAGTGGTCCTAGTCCTTGCGTTCAAGGGTTCTTCAGGTGAAGTTAGTTGTTTAATAGTATTCGTGAGTGTCATTAGGACTCTCAACGGCAACGCTTGACTTTATTCTTGTCCAAACGGAGACTTAAGATGTGTACATATATTTATCGAATAGTTAGGTTTGTGTTGTGTTTTACCAGCTATTTACGACCCATGTCATCAATGTTGACATACGGAAGTTAGTTTATGTTCGATATGTACATAGTACATCATTTACAAAAGTGTGATGACAATTTAATAAAAAGTTATTACTTGCAACACTAGATACCGGTATACAAATCTCTACATCTCGTTTCAATAAACCTATTGAAAGCTGCCCCTTTCAACAATTATTGTCTATGTTTTTTACACAATGCAAAGAGCGAGATCAAAAACTTAGGAGTCAACATACAACTGAATAGAAAAAGCATAAAGAAGAAGCAATTGAATGCCGAGTAGAATGCATCTGTAGAATCAGAATTGAGGGACGACTTCACAGGAAATTAGTATTGACCATCAATTGGGCCAAATCAGGAAAACCTTCATCTCTAGCCTAGATGGGCGTATTCAGGTGGCTTTGATAGGGTCAATTGGCCGGAAAGTGCATCTGCTAGGTAGAGGAGATCGTTATTGAATCTGACTTCAGCCAATCTGGACAATCACGAGAAGCACGCGAACATTTACAAAGACGACAGTCATCATTCAGGGGAACGTGGCTACATAATGGCCACCTATAACACACACTCCGCGTGCCATCATTCATGTGCGTGTTAGTGTACTAGTAGTATTTGGCTATTCCATAGTGCTATAATTCTATGTCTTTGCAGACAGTATTGCATTTTCAAAACATGTATTGTCTAGTCTTGTACTATCGTGTAAGGTTAAACAGAAAAAGACGAGTAAAAAGATGATGGTTAGAGTAACATATGGTAATATATATGCATATTGATTTAACGGTAACAATGACGTATATTAATATATACGGCATTCGTACTTGGAAACAACTAAAGACGTTTATTTAGAGTTCTATACTATATAATGGCTATATTGAGGATGGAATTAGAACAATATTGCTAAAATTCTAAAATTGTAATTGATATGCCAGCATCTTCTGTATTTAAAATGGAAGAACTTATTATATGGTAATATACGTCATTTGAGGATACATGGTATCCAGTTCGAACCCATCCCAGTTTGTTCGACATTAATCTGTAAATTCTTATTACAAGAACAATACCATCATGTGGGATATATATACTCAGGATTGAAATTCCAACTGTTAAACTCATATTATATGCAATAATGTTGACATAAATATATTTTCTTTTCTTTTCTCTTTTAAATACGAATGTTCTTTCAAAGACGATTGCTATTAGTTGACATCTTGCAAAGTACTACCTACAACATAAAGCATTTATCTTGGCTATTCTTGCTAAGACATGAATGACTGTAAACTTCAACATTGCTTTATGCATTTTGGCGTCACATTCAATATTTGTTATCATAAGCTTAGGATCTTTTATTAGGGCGGTATTTGACTTGAAGAACACCGGAGGCGAGATGGTTGTATTAAGTTTGCCGCTCATTCAATGCACAGAATGACAGGAGTCGCTGCTAGTGTCTGCAAACACATAGTATTATCCAATGGAAAAAGCAAGAGCATTGTGGAAAATTAAAAAGCGTGTAAAACCCATTGCAGAAGAGTTGCTGCATCATTGCGAATAGAATGCATTCTTCTATTCAAACGGCCGTTCATCCTTCTTAAAACACCCTACATCTTGCCAACGAACACCCTACATAATGGGAAATATTACACACACAAATTCATACAAAAGACATGTGTACTAGTATTTACCACCCAGTATGCCCGGGACAACAGATTATTTCGATACATGATAACAGCCACAGAACATCTAGCTTCTGATATACACGTATGTAAGTTATAGTGATCCCATCAAGCCACTATGACTTAATTAAGGCGACACCTACCACCGGTGTTCGTTTCAGAACAAGTCAATATTCCAGAATTTATGTATACCCAAAGTGACACTATCACACAAGCGGCTGATTCCAGATATCTACCTTTGTTTTATAACCTTGAGAGAAGCTAGACCTACTACCTTGTCCTAGCATTGTGATAAGACATTATGAAGGACAATATCTAGTAGAATACGTCTTTATCAAGCATTTTAGATATTAATTACACCATTACAGTTCGTATAATCTTTAAAAGTGAGTAGGCAAAACATCGACCAACATGCTAGTTTATAGAACACCGCAGGTATATCAGTGACATTCTGATGGGGGAAATCAGAGACACATTCATCTACCGCAATGCAAACATGCAGTGTATTCCTTGTCGGATGGTGTCTTATTCATGTAAGTCTGGAGTCTATTAGTCACAGTCTCGTGTGTATGAGATATGTGTGTAGGAAGACAATTAGTATAGAATTGTGTCCTTTGCTATGTCTACACACTCGACGCAATTTACCAGAATAGAATGGTAGCATTCACGTGGTATTGTCAAAGAATAACTGCAAAATAGCATGATATATACTAGTATTACTTACCTTTTTTTTCCAACCTCCTATATAAGCAAGGGACGCATTTTGTCCAAAGTTTCAGACACCAAAAAAAAGGTTACTTGCAACCGGAGACTTAAGCGCAGAGACCGGGGGACAATGGTAGCTGTCATATGGTGGGGTAGGTTACCCACAGCTACCGATATGTTCCCCATGCACAACTCGGCAAACTCATTTATCAACTGATACTTAAGACCAACAGCAATCTTCAAACCCTAGTGTTTCCTTGCGGTAATGTCTTCAAATGTGATCACATATCGCCCGAAAGATCCCCACCACCTCCTCGGTTCTTACAGATGTATTGTCATAATTCAGATCTGGATTAGATCTAGGTCTTCAAAACCTTTCTCTGTTATGGCTTAGCTGTCTAGATTTTCATCATTGAGTCGAATATGTGATGCTTGTGAGATAATGTTCCTGTCATCTTGAACAAACATTACCAAAGAACTTCTTCTTTTTTTTTCGGTATGCAATTGTGTGCCTTCCCTATACTCAATTGCAAAATAATGATACTGCCATATTCCAAGTAGCTGATTGTTAGAATCTACAGAATCTTAAGATGTTTAGAGTTTATTGTAAAATAAATAGCACCTTAGATAATATAAACTTATCTTTCAAGCAAACCCATTAATCGTAATAGTTGATAAACTTTACGCTATGGCGTCATCATTAAAGAAATAGTTTGATCTTTAATTATATTGGCTGGAGCTTGTTTCACTTATAGAACGGTGCATGGGGGTCAAACATGAAAAGGGATGGTTTTGCAGCATAACCGTAAAAAAATACGTTGACTATGTAACCCAAAGCCGGGAGGACAAGACCTCACTTCAGAAGACTGCAATCAAGGGGAGCAGCCACGTGTGAGGGTCGCATTGGTTCACCAGGGTTGCCCATAGGTAGATGGAAATTCTGCTAATGTTCACATGAAATGGCTCCACGCATAGATGTTTAGCGTTCCAATGTAAACGTCATTATTGATGTCAAAGTCTTGGAATTACTTTGATGAACTTGAAAAGAAAGCATGTATTTGATTTCCTGCAGTGAGGGTGAAGTGTTCTGGTAAAGACATGTTCGTGCATATTCGTTCCGCTTTGTCCAGCAGACTTTGATTTAAAAGAAAATAATTATTATTATATTTTGTTATTCTTGAATGTTAAAAGTGTGTCTGGTGGTTATAATTCAGTATGTGCTTTTTCCCATTAATCATAATATTTTCGACCTTTTGTTTTAGCGCGTGTTAAATAAGTCGATGCGTATCACATTAAACATCTTCTTGTGCGTCAGTGAATTATACCAATATGTAACTATGTATACCTGTGTCACAAAGTCTCCCGTCTATGTAGGCAATCTCTATAAGCATTATGTACCCACTGACAATGTCTTTTCAGATTCAAATCGGTCGAAGCATTGCGCCTCGGATCCATGAATCCATGCAATTGATAATGTTGTTTGAAATGTTCATTGAAGTGCAAAACAGCTTATACCGTCCCCTCAGTAGAAGTAATCCCTTAATTTAGTCACTACTCCGTTGCAGTAGTTTTCAGTATGTTATTGTCCTTTATGCTCCCAACCCCCACCCCAACCCCCACTCCTCCGGTGCGATCTACCTGCCAGTCGGTGAGCTCCAAGCACGCACGTAGGGGACTAGGAACCACCCGACACACCACCTGATCGATGCCAAGAGCTGCCGATAGCGTGTATACAAGTCGTAGGGTTGCGATACGAATCTGATAGGCAAACTGCTCACTTGAAACAATTTCTCCTCGGCCCACTTAACGGTAACTGATATCAAGAATTCTCACCTGTAACTACGGTACGCACAGCTTATAACACTAGCAAGGTGTGTGTGCCCTCCATAATGTTTTAAGTAGTCAGGAATTAAAATGTACATCGAATTCCATACAGAGCAGTTTCGTGAAGCGCTCCTAGCCGACACGTCTAGTGTATGTAACATAACGTGTCGCCTTGGTACTGCTATTCTTGAAGTTAAAACAAATATTGTAAGCTGAAAAAGTAGTGTGTGTATGTGTGTATGTGTGTGTGTGTGTGTGTGTGTGTGTGTGTGTTTGTGTGTGTGTGTTTGTGTGTGTGTATGTGTGTGTGTGTGTGTGTGTGTGCGT
>JAUTBQ010187126.1:0-10575 GCA_032361185.1 Lepetodrilus ovalis | reverse complement strand
TAAAAAATACAGTAGATCGTTTTTTCATTAAACAAAACTTGCAGACAAAGGTACTGGGCTTATACCCCAGAATGGGCACACTTGCCCCATCTACTCCAAAAGGGGGGTGGGCCTATACCCCACGATATACGGTAGGTAGAGTGGCACATTATGGATAGTATAATAATTGTTAATGGTTTAGTTACAAGGTTGTAAACTTACTTCTTGTAAGCATTTTTGATTTGGTGTGATGCTGTGTTTGATTGTGGGAGGCCCATCTTTGAGTAGATCAGTCTCCATTTCATTTGGTTTGTTACCTGATAAAAGAAAAACCAGATTAAAACAGGATAAAAACAGACAAGAAAAGGTAAATACTCGCAAAACAGAATAGAAGGGATATTATAATAACACTTTCAAATCTGACAACTGTCATTTTAATATATACACACCCTATTATAGCCTCCCAGGTTTTGTACAACTCTGAACAGTTTGTACAAATTAAGATCTTGGTTTCCAATGCATGGTCCCTTGTTGATTGGAGTTCCTGAAAATTAAACAAGGGAGACAATATAAAAAAACGTAACTCATAAGTGGAGTTTCTTTTGGCAAACCGGCTATGTTTGGCGTGCACTGCTAAAGGCACTTAAGCGGCTAGATTGCTATATTTGAAAAGCTCCCCAGCCGAAGTGTGCCGCTTGCACTACTATCTAGTGACCGGCGCCTCTTGGCTGGATATAAACCATTTCGTACTGAGTAGACTAAGCCAGGTTGCACCAGGATGCTTTATTTGCCCTCTCACCGTCTTGTGACATGCACTAGTATTTTTCAAATCAACCAACCTCTTTCTGACAAATCCAACCGCCCTATTTTTTTTTTAACTTAACCAAAATGGGTCAAACAGTTTCCTTTTCCCAGAGTATGTCGTGGTTTTATGACATTTAATACAGAATAGCAGATGCCATAGTGATGATTTGTTTATGGTGGAGGGGACATCCTGATATAATGTGCTATGACAAGACCTATGAGCAGGGGCTGGTAGAGGTTCACAAAGGCATACTGATATCATATCTTACCTCGGTCATCCATAAACTTATACAGCTGAGCTACGAATCTGTCTTTCTCCTCACTTGGTTCGTCATCTGATGACTGAAAGAAAAACGAGAAAATTATTGCAAACAACAAATTTGAATTTGTATGCGAACAGGGAGCAGGACATGAAATAATGCTTTAAAAAGTAATGCACAAGATTTCCCTACAAATTCTGCATAAACAATCTGCTTAACCTTCTCTCCACTGCAGACATCTCCAGATGCCATGTTGAAAGCCACTTGATATAACATGGTCCGATGCATCACGGTTTCGGATATAAGGCGGGGGTCAGACGTGGATCCCATTTTTATTTTCGTTATCTCCCTGTACTATTGTATTATAATGTGGCGTATGTCATGGACCCCAACTTCAGAGTAATATCGAGAGGACACTCTAATTCATCAGTGAGAAGGTTTTCAAAAATATATCTGTCATTATTTGTAACAATGGTCTGAATGTTTTGCTTTTTTTTCATCAGCTATTTACACGTCTACTTACATCATCATCATCCATGTCGTCTTCATCATCAGACCCAAGCAATTCATCCCTCTTCCATGAGCTCGGCAATTCATGATTGTCAAAAAACAGCAAGGCTTTTTCCATTGCTAAAGAAAAATATGTGCCAAAAAATATGAATGTATTAAAAATGGTATGAAAATGTCACAGAAATTATATGGAAAAGTTGATAGCATCTATCGATAAATAATGCATATAATATAGTCACTAACCACAAGTTTCTTTTCCAATACCAGGGCTCGACAGTAAGGATTGTCTGCCTGTCCGGGACAGGTACGATTTACAGGCGGACAGGTGAATTAGCCCAGAATAACAAGCCTTTTACCTACAGTTACATGTCCGAAAGGGCACAGGGACAGGTGCCTCAAAAAGTTAATGTCGAGCCCTGAATACCCTCACACACATTATTAATTCAAATATGAAAATTATTAGTTGAATTTTACGAGGAAATTAAGAAATCAATAACAACTTACCAGTTTTCAAATTCTTATCTTCGTTCTTTATGGCAGTATCTCGGGTAAAATCTTTCACCTCCTTCTTCAAGACAGACATGCTGACACAAAGAAAAAAGAAATTGTCAGTGTCATCATAATGACATAAAATATATTAATTTTAACTGCAAACTGAGGAAGAACAATACTTTTCTAGGGACATTCTTGCACAAACATTGGGACAGATTAAAGAATTACTAAAAGCCATACAAATAACCACAGCACTCTAGCTGGATTTCGGTTTGATATCCTCTAAGCTCTTGCACCCCGCTCTTGCACCCCATCTTCCACCCATGAAAATGAATCAAAGAAGACTTACAACTTGCCGTCCTTGAAAGACCGGACTAGAAGATGGTCTCTGGTTTTGAGATCGACGTTAGCGGCATCGGGCAACACAACCAGCACGGGGATGACGTTGACTTTCCGCTTATCTCCCATCTCAACTACCATGACCTTGCCCACCAGTTCCTGTTGCCGCCCACGATACGACGCTCGCTTCGGTGAACTGTCTTCCGAGCTGCTGTCCTCTGACTCTGTGTCCTCTTGTGCCAGATATATCGTGTTGAATCTGTTGAACGAGGGCACGGAAATGAATATCTAGGCAGATAGTTTTTCATCAATGTCTTTCCCCATAATGCTAATTTGCCAGGCGACGTCACAACATGAAGGAGAAATCAGGCTGAGCATGTCGAACCAGAGTGGGAGAGAGAGAGAGAGAGAGAGAAACAGAAAAGGAGAGATAGAGAGATAAGGGAAGGAGAGAGAAAGAGAGAGAAACAGAAAATTAATATAATGATATCAGGCTGGTAATAGTTTGAGAGAGAGAGATGAAGGAATGAGAGAGAGAAAAGGAGGGAAAGTGTAAGATATGAGGGAAGGAGAGAGAAAGAGAGAAAAAGAAAGAGATAGAAAGAGAAAAAGAGATAGGGAGGGAGAGATTAGATGAGGGGAGGGAGGTAGGGGAGGGAGAGAAAGAGAGCCCAGCTGGCACATCGCGATATACGATGTCAAAACAACATCAGCAGCGACGTAATGTGAAATCAACGCCAATTTGACATCGTTAGCCACGATGTGCTGGCTGGGAGAGAGAGAGTGAGAGAGAAGGGAGGGCCTGCTACTGAACCTACCCAGGAGACCCGGTCTTGGCCGTCCTCTTTCTGCTCTTGGTCTGCAGGACAGGTGTACCAAAATGTTCCGGGTGGGACAGAGGCAGGTTGTCCAATGTCTGCAAAACAAACACGACACAGTTTAGTTGAAGTCTCCGACGTGTTTTACGTCGCAGCGGCAATATTTTTATCTGCATGCAACATCATTTTGTCGAAATATCTGCCCTTTTCTACCATAATTGTTAAAATGGTAACACATTTTCATATTGAATGAATTAGGTTGCTTCGAAAATATTTCGCCCATATGTGACTTCATCATTCATGTAAGAATTTCAAGTTTATATTTCAATTGAAGTAAAGGAATACTCACCTCACTCTCAATAAAATGTTTTTCGCCTTTCAAACACAACTGAGTCCTCCGTAATGTTTTCTCGTCTCCATCGTCGAATACTGAAAATGCAGTGAATGAGTGTGCATTTTTTTTTGTTAACAACATTCTATTTGTACTAGCTGGTGATAAAAGTGGATAGAAGCAGTGCAACGCATCTCTACAACCAATCGAGCCATGTGAGTCGTCCTTTAGTCAGAAGCCCTGTCCCAGCGCAAAACTCACTTTAATATTACATAATCTGGGCCTGATGAAATGAAATCTAATATGCAAGTGGATAATAACATAAAGGAATAGCTTTCTGTACAGAAACTTTCAGCTCATGAAATACTGCACACCCCAATACCTGCACATGTATGTAACTGATGCCAGCTCTCATTATGCACAGGGAGCTGAGAATGGACCGTGCACAGTTACCATGGTTACTTACCAACTGTATACATGCTCTGATCGGTCAGCTTGTTGATGACTCCTTCCATAATCTGACCAGTTTCTGGATGCTTGACTTCAACAGTGGCACCAATCTGGAATGGAAATAAAATTAAATAAAACTACAATCTCAATATAAATGCAAAAGGTTTGAAGATTACTGTATAACAAATTCTGAAAAAGAAATCTGCATGGATTATTCCAACTCCTCACAGATCACCATGTTCAGATCTTACCTTTAAATTTCCCTTTAGGTTTTCGTCTGTTACGATGACTGAAGTCTGCGTTTCTTTCAGAAGCACCTACAACATGGACAATGTCAATGGTTTCATGATTAATCTATTGAGATGATCATTAACAAACATTGCATAATTTTCCAAAATAAATTACATGTGGGGTTTATGACTAGCTGACCATAGGCACCACATTTATGGAATCGCTTCAGAAGTAAATATACTGATGGAATGAGCTGTTTCATGTTGAACATCAGACTTAAGTTGACAATATTTATTGAGTTTGATGTTACCTTGCATTTTAACAACCGGGCTAGTTTCTTCACTTTGGCTTCACAGAAAGCTCCTCGATACTTGGCGCTGACGTCTGTTCCGACTGGTAAGTAGGCAGGTTCATTGGCCGCCTGAAACCAATCATTAAAAAAATGATATTGCATCATTGAAGATTGTGACATTGCATCATTGACAATTGTCACCATTGGGAGAACTGACAATTTCTCTTAACGTTTTCCCTGCCGCCAGCATCCTCGAAAGCCATACATTGTAGTGATAGTGACTACGGTAATCCATCTTGTGACTTCAAGCCTGCAAGATATTTTCAGACATGCCACCATGTTGAAATAGTTTCTTGTATAATCATGACTGCTATCTCCATAAATCTCTAGATACATGCTTTCCCATACATATAATGATTATCAATGAACAGTTAACAGGTTGAGAAACATATCTTAGTCTGAACAAATATAAAATATAGTTTTGAAACAGCATAATTCTAAGACATATTGCATGAACAGAGTTATAGATATGGACAGAATTATAGCAATATATCTGGGAAGTTTGTAATATTACTGTGATTCCTGAACTATAGTGAATTAATGCAAACTGACTCAACTGCCTTGTATTTGCTATCATAATAATACCACCCATAAATAAGTACAGTTAAATTCTCTCTCTCTCTCAACCAAGATTCACATTGTGGGAACATCACCAAATCATGAGTTCACTTATATATCCATCAAATGTATCGCAGTGCACTGATGATAAACTATTGATGATGCACAATTAACATTCTTGTACCTTGCACAGTATACGTGATGGCCAAGTGATTCCACTTGGAAGTAAGAAGTCCACAATGAGTGGGTTGTCAAAACAAGTGGGACTACCCAAGTATGGCAGCCATTCTAGAATCAGCTGTAGAACACAGCTGGCTCCTAGCCAAAATCATTGTTCATGACAACTGTGTAGTTAATTTACATCTACAGATATGTAACCTTCATTAAATGGAATTGAACGCATGAAAGCAAAGAGAATAAATGTATTACACAGTGGAATGGTTAGCCGTGGGAGATAAATAGTGGGTGAAATGTCATAATGTTCGTGTTGAATTTGACATGAAAATTCGTTCCAAGACTTTGTCATTTTTGACCAATTGTCAGACTTGTTCACGTGAGCATTTTTGTTTAAATCCGAGAAAATTCCTTCCTTCATGTTCTTATTTAATAAAGATGTTACAATCCAATGGTATATCGGTCTAAATGATACAAATAAATGTGGGGGATTTTTTTTTTTTTTGGTGATGGAATATGAAAGACACCATCGCAAGTTATGCACATGTTTGGGCCATCGACAGGAAATAACTACGTTACGTACCATGGTGACTTTGATCCTGCCGAACCTTCACGGTAATCGGAGATGTTCTCTTGACAGAGTTCAGATGATGATCGTTGGAGACATAGATTATTTGATCAACAAGTTCGGGACGGTCGACAGAGAACCACGATGAGAACAACAACTTGTCATGGAAAATACTCGCAGCTGATTGGTCAATCGGTCCGTGAATGCGGAATATATCTCGAGATTGCGCGTCGCGCCTGCGCACCTTGCATGAAAATGGCAGCCCACAGCCTTTTCAGGAAGTAAGGTTTTTGCAAAGGTTTGCTTCATGGCGTCTCTGGTGAACGTTAATTTGGTGTTTAAATGACGCATATTGTCAGTTATATGTTTAAAGTATACCAGAAAAATATCTGTCAGTAACCCTTTTGCATATTTCGGTGGAATATTCAACTTTTTATTTGAGATGTGTGGGCAGTTTTCCCATTTTTCATCCGGGTGATTTGCGACCTTGAGGTCATGTTGACAGGTGGCGCTTCGCACATGTGCCGGGCCCACGTGACTAATGTCACTCACTTTGTCTTAGAAATAATATATTTTAATAAATTTGCAGAATGTAGAAAAAATAGTACAAAATTACAGTTGAAATCTGGTAACATTATTTCCTTCTATTTCTTTTTATTGTAATTCTTACTTTAATTAGCCCTTTCGTGTTAACCGCGGAACTGCTGTCCGCACCTACGCGTGAAAGCACCTTGGTGGGTCACCAAAGTTGCCAGGCTGTTCCATCAATTTCAGTCAATAATTTGACCTATTGTGACCTTTGACGGCGTCTCTGTGTCGGTGATTATATATATGACCACAAATCTTGACAAAGACAAGTTGTCTATTTTCATTGAACGAAAAAACATGCCTTATTTCTAAATGGTATTTGTCCAACTTGTTCCAGAATGGACCCTGAAAAAACCACTGAAGAGGTTTTCTGCCTCTTCCGTAACCATGGTGATGGAAACTATCTTGGGGAATCCGTGCGTACGACAGAACACAGTATCCAGTGTGGGATGCTGGCAGAAAAAGAAGGGTCGTCAAAAGAGGCGAGTTTTGAGTGCTGTTTTAGGTCAATCAGTGTAAAAATACCAGCGTTTGGATTTAAAGGCGGTCCTGGGGTCATTTGAAAATGTCCAATGTTAAAAGTATCTGTGTGCACCCTGAAAAGTACAGATTTGACCACCATGAGCAATGGGCCTATGGAGAATTGCTACCATATTATTTTCTAATATTATTTCTAATACCGTAACCGTAACTCCTCCGTTAATCCTCTAAAGGTGGATTCATACTACGAACATTTGAACCAGCATAAGTCAATGTTTGGAAAGTCGGAGAAATCGGCCCAAACGTTGGTAAACTTGCGTTCACAAGGAAGATTATTTTGATCTACCCTATGAGTCCAGCACACACAAACCTTTTCGAACTTTTACGACCGTTTGTGAGCGCCTGCCAGCGCCTGCCAGCGTTGCACTCATTTTCTAAACTTTTACCAAACTAGGCCTAGCGTATGTGCAACGGTCACTGACTTAGGCCAACATAAACAAACTTTGGCGAACGAATACGTACTCAGTGTAGATTGTTTGCACTCGAATGGCAAGGTGTTCGTGTCGCAAGACTTCAAGTTCATTGTCCCTCCTCAGCCTCTCCAGGTCCTCCATCTGTGGAGAAAAAAGTGATTCTTTGAGCAAAACTTTGATTTATGAACCCAAATTTTGACTGACGTTCGCCAACCGTGCACAACTTGGACTGACTTAGGCTAGCTTAGCTCAGCGCGAGAGAACTATCACCAACGTTTATTTCCAAACGGCAAATTTTCAGCAAGTTGAACATTTTCAGCCAACACCATGTTCACCAACGAATACCAACTTTCATAAACATTTGCCAGCGGAGCCCGATGTTTTCCCAAACGTCAGTATACGCTGGCCCAAATGCTGTAGTGTGAATCCACCTTTATCATGCTTACTGCTGGAGGTATCAATAGATGCCAGGCCGATATTAATAGTTTTAGTTGTACATTGTCTTGTATCCCAATGTTCTACATCCAGGGTATCCTTTCACAAAGCTCTCTTATCCACTAAGAGACTGGTAGCGCTCTCTTTGCCGATAGCTAATACACTGCTAATAGAGTGCTACCAGTCTATTAGTAGATAAGAGAGCTTCGTGAAAGGATACCCTGGTGTACGGACACGTTGTCATATACACGTATTGGACGTACATATGAACTTGATGTCAATATTCGAATAGGATACAGAACGAACGTAGTGATACGATAGTCGTATAAGTTGATCATGTGGAATAAAACCCATGACTGCATGTGATCATCCTCGCAACACAAGGTTACTTAATTCCGCTCGTATGTGCGTACCCCTGGCACACATCTAAATATAAAATTGCACAAATATTTAAGAGCTATAAATACAACAATGACAACACGTATTTTATCGGATATATCTTTACTTATATCAAGATATATTCAAACTATTTTCGTGGTCCTGGACAGAGTTGTGTCCCTTTATGTTATACATACTGTCAGTTTCCTTATGGAAGCGTGCGAACAAAACAAGTCCAGGGAGATAACCGATACTGAAGGACAACTATATCTTGATATGACCAAATTCATCGGGAAAACGACGCCAGAGCTTCGTGACACCATGCCCAGATCTCAATGTATTTAAGAGATCGCTACGAAAGTGCTTAAATAGTCTCGTAATAAGTAATAAAAATGTGTCGAGAAATGCTCAAATGTCAAATACTCTATAGACGGGACCCAGTAACTAAACCAGTAATCCACTTGGACTGCGGTGTCTTTCATTGTCTCTAGATGTCCAGTGTTAATATAGACGTGACACCGACGGACTGAAAGAAAGGCGTGCCCTGTCATGTCGTGACACCTATGACTCCGGATGATTATCTCTCTAGTCCAAAGTGTGACACCAGTACTTATTGACTGACCGACTGAACCAGGGGACGACTGGGCTGGAGATTTTGCGTTGTATTCCGGCACGCTATTCACTTTGCACAGTCAGCGCTAGCCGGTCTTGGCTAACTATTTTTGTGTTGTCGGATAGAATAACTGCATGGTCCCTAGATCGGCGGGGATTCGAACATGAATGTGAAGGATTGTACGTGGTGTCATACGTCATAGAGCTTCAACAAGAAATCGCATGCACGCTAGTGATGCTCTAGAGAATAAGCCATAGTATAATGTCCGTTCAACGTGTTGGTACCACTACTACTACTACTACTACTACTACTACTACTACTACTACTTGGCCTACTACTCCTACTACTACTACTGCTACTACTACTACTACTATTACTACTACCACTATTAGTATTACTACTACTACTACTACTACTGCTGCTACTACTACTACTACTACTACTACTATTACTAAGTACTATTACATTACTATTATTACTACTACTACTACTACTACTGCTGCTGCTGATACTACTACTACTACTACTACTACTAATACTACTACTACTAATAATAATAATAATAATAATAATAATAATAATTTACTAATAACCATTATTCACAATTATAATGTTCTCTGTTCTGGGCATGTATTAATCCTTCTCAAAGACGTTTCGTGCCAAATCTTTCGATTTTTCATGATTGTCTTTAAATGTTAAATAACAGCTCTTAAAAAAAAATAGGTTTTTAAAAATGACACAACGCCTCTTACAAGGACTATTACGCTTATCGGAAATTTACCAGGTTTCCCTTGTGAATTACTACGTGCATCTTTTACAATACAGAAATATGCACCATCGCTTGTGTTTTATAGAACGATGTAATAAATAATAAAGACATTGATCGCTTGACTAACTGTGATATGTCCTATATTTATTTTCTCCATAGAGTATCCTAGGAATGCCACAAATAGTAGGGGCCAAACACAAATAACTACAAGCCCCTAACATGAGTAACTAATTATATGGAATTGTTTGATGTAACCTCGAGGGTAAATCAAGTAATTTGAAATCTAATTGAAAAGAAACTGTTCACAATGCTAGGATTAGATTCATAGTTTTATATCAGGAGTAAGTTCCGGTTGAAAATTAATTAACCCTCGAAAAGAAATATTTTTCTTTTACAGAAGTATTTCCAGATGTTTATAAATGTTCGTTAGGGGAACCTTGTATAATGTTAAGAGAGGCGTGTAGAGACACGTGATGAAAGGTCGAGGCAATGATTGGTCCGTAGTATATACATGGCGGAAACGACCAGCTGTACTAACTTTGCATACTAAAACAATCAATCTGACTTCAACACATGGGAATCGTACGTTTTAGTTAGGAAAAAAAGCTTTATTAATCTCCGGTGGCATCTTCAGTTTATTATCATTTGTGTCAGCGGGCTTGTGCAAGAAGCCTATTCATTTTAGAGAGGAAATTCTGATTATCTTTATGAAGGAGTGGGTTTTAACGAGAACACACATAGTAGACGATATTACTAACATGAGAAAATGTCACTAGAAGCTTGTCCAAGACTTAGAATAATATTTACAATCTTATGGAGTATTTATACCATATAAAACCCTACGGGTTAAAATGTCTATAAAAGTTATTAGTTCATTTGGTTTTTTTTGTAATGCGTATACACGAGGTGCCAGTGTTGAAATGGATGTCCGCCATCTTGGATTCCATCGAGTAAAGTGGCGAACCATGCTTTA
>JAUTBQ010187115.1:0-10577 GCA_032361185.1 Lepetodrilus ovalis | reverse complement strand
TCAAGGGTAAGACTGGCTAACATCAGAATACTGTAAATATCTTCAAGGGTAAGTCTGGCTAACATCAGAATACTGTAGATGTCTTCAAGGGTAAGTCTGGCTAACATTGGAATACTGTAGATGTCTTCAAGGGTAAGACTGGCTAACATCAGAATACTGTAAATATCTTCAAGGGTAAGTCTGGCTAACATCAGAATACTGTAAATGTCTTCAAGGGTAAGCTAACATCAGAATACTGTATATATCTTCAAGTGTAAGCCTAGCTAACATCAGGATACTGTATATATCTTCAAGGGTAAGCCTAGCTAACATCAGAATACTGTAGATGTCTTCAATGGTAAGCCTAGCTAACATCGGAATACTGTAGATGCCTTCAAGGGTAAGCCTAGCTAACATAAGAATACTGTAGATGTATTCAAGGGTAAGCCTAGCTAACATCAGAATACTGTCAATGTCTTCAATGGTAAGCTTGGCTAACATCGGAATACTGTTAGTGTCTTCAAGGGTAAGCCTAGCTAACATCAGAATACTGTCAATGTCCTCAAGGGTAAGCTTGGCTAACATCGGAATACTGTTAGTGTCTTCAATGGTAAGCCTGGCTAACATCGGAATACTGTAGATGTCTTCAAGGGTAAATCTGGCTAACATCGGAGTACTGTTAGTGTATTCAATGGTAAGCCTGGATAACATCGGAATACTGTAAAGTTCTTCAATGGTAAGCCTGGCTAACATCGGAATACTGTAGATGTCTTCAAGGGTAAATCTGGCTGACATCGGAATACTGTTAGTGTCTTCAATGGTAAGCCTGGCTAACATCGGAATACTGTAGATGTATTCAAGGATAAATGTGGCTAACATCGGAATACTGTTAATGTCTTCAATGGTAAGCCTGGCTATCATCGGAATACTGTAAATTTCTTCAATGGTAAGCCTGGCTAACATCAGAATACTGTAGATGTCTTCAAGGATAAATCTGGCTAACATCGGAATACTGTTAGTGTCTTCAATGGTAAGCCTGGCTAACATCGGAATACTGTACATTTCTTCAATGGTAAGCTTGGTTAACATCGGAATCCTGTAAATGTCTTCAAGAGTAAGCATGGCTAACATCGGAATACTGTAAATGTCTTCCAGGGTAAGTCTGGCTCACATCGGAATACGGTAGATGTCTTCAAGGTTAAGCCTATAGCTAACATCAGAATACTGTAAATGTCTTCAATGGTAAGTCTAACATCATAATACTGTAATTGTCTTCAAGGGTAAGCATGTCTAACATCAGACTAACTGTAAATGTCTTCAAGGGTAATAAGCCTAACATCGGAATGCTGTAAATGTATCAAGAGTAAGCCCAATAACAGAGCACTGTAAATGTATTCAAGGGTAAGCCTGTCTAACATCAGAATACTGTACATGTCTTCAAGGGTAGGCCTAACATTAGAATACTGTAAACGGCTTCAAGGGTAAGCCTGTCTAACATCAGAATACTGTACATGTCTTCAAGGGTAGGCCTAACATTAGAACACTGTAAACGGCTTCAAGGGTAAGCGTTGCTAACATTAGGTTACTGTAAATGTCTTCAAGGGTAAACCTAATATGGTTTCAACATGTTCAAGCGCAAGACCTTCCGGCAAAAGGGAAAGCTGAATATATCCTGGTATATAGGATAAAGTCAAGTAACACAAAACAATTTTCTGGTGAAAGAATCTTAACATCCGAGATTATGACACACTATGGTTCTGTTATTTATTTTATATTAGTGCCTTAAATAGCAGCCGAAATCGTTCAATGACAACATGCACCCGACGGTTCATGTTAGAAGCAATATGACACCATCTACACTCCAGGTCAAAGATGTTTCCATCAACTGTTTGAGATAGAGCAGTTATTGGGTGACACTGGATTAACGCTCGTTCTATCCTCCCCGCAGGTGTGGGGTATGCTGCTGCCGTCATGGCGGCGTGGCTCAACGCGTACTACATCGTCATCTTGGCGTGGGGTCTGTTCTACCTGTGCTCATCCTTCGTCACTCAGCTCTACTGGTCGCACTGCGACAACTGGTGGAACACAGACAACTGCCTGTCAGAGTACGACTTCCACAAACTGCCCTTCAACTGCACCAACGAGACAAGCTGGTTTGAAGTCAACACCACGTCGATTATGAACGGATCTGTAGTTGTAGACAGGTACCAGCCAGAATACAACTGTACGCAAACCTATGATGCGGACCGCTTCACGTCTCCTGTCAAGGAATTCTGGGAGTGAGTGTACTTTTATATGTGTAATTAGTATTATGAATGTTAATATTATTTTAATTATAATAATAATTATTATTACAGTATTGTTATTATTATTATTATTGTTATTATTATTAGTAGTACTAGTAGGCTAGTAGTAGTAGTAGTAGTAGTAGTAGTAGTAGTAGTAGTAGTAGTAGTAGTAGTAGTAGCAGTAACAGCAGTAGTACTAGTAGTGCTAGTAATTTATATACCGTATGCACAATACAGAGCCACCAAGGATTTGATTATTATGACGAGGGATTCAATACATTGAATACCGTGTATTTATTAATAGGTTAGAAACATTTGCATTACATATATAGCTAAATTACGTCATTATAAAATTAGTTGAAAGCATTCATCAGATGATTACAACAATATTATTATGAAATCAAGCTCCCATTCGAAATAAATCTCATTTATTTAGAGATAACATGTAACTCCATGGCATTCCTAATAATTCCATACGGATTATTAAAGGAAGTTGCATTTTGCGTTTAAAGGTGTGATTTGCGGTTTCAATTTATATGCAAACAGAGCACTGTCGTTGTTAATGATGAGCAAAATAAATGCAATCATTATTATTATTATTATTAATCTTGTTGTGGAATTCATAACGACGTTGATGACAAACACTGTGATGTCGTTCCTGCAGACGGTACGCGCTTCAGATCTCGGACGGCATCCACAACCCCGGCAATCTACGGTGGCAACTCGCCCTCACACTCCTGACTATCTGGGTCTTCTGCTACTTCTGTATCTGGAAGGGGGTCAAGTGGACAGGCAAGGTCAGCCAATAACATCTACACAGGGCATTTACCGCGAGACTTCAGTAGCACTTATAGCCAATCAGATGTGTTTAACATCTTCACTGCCAACACTCTATCATCCTTATCTTGAACTAATTTCCGCCGAGTTTTTGCATTGATCCATAGATCTGTATGGCCAATGAGCCAATTTAGTTACAGTTCGTGTGTTGTGCTCTGAAGAACATATTGAAATTAATCCTAATCAAGAAGGCAATAAAATATCCCACTTTAGATCGCTTGCTGTGTAAAGTTAAATGTAAATGTTCAAAGTTATTGATTGGTTGATTGGTAGACACTGAAAATAATAAGCCTCACTGATAATCTGTAGCTTCATTCTCATTTACGAGCCAATTATATTGGACAAAAGGTACAAATATCTGATGTTGAGCTACAGTCAAACTTAAGTCATCCTCTCACCAAAGAGGTACTTATTACGTTAGCGCTGCACGGTACCCCTGGCTCACATCTAGGGGAAAACCTGTGCATGTTTGTTAAAAGATTACCCCGAAGCATCCCAATGATGTGTATAACGCCTACTATGTATACAAAGTTAATACTCTATACCATTTAGAGCGTGACTACCAACGCCTTCACCAGAGAAGGTTAGGAATCCGCGTTCAGCAATACTCCACTCCGTCAGTGAAGTCGATCGCGAGTCCTTGGCATGTGGAACTTGCTGCATGCCCACATAGATTACATAGATGTAGACGTGTTGTTACTGTCGTACTGCTATACCTTCTCAAGGTGGTGTACTTCACGGCTCTGTTCCCCTACGTGGTGCTGATGATCCTCCTGGTCCGTGGTCTCACACTTCCGGGCGCCATCGACGGCATCAAGTTCTATATAGTTCCAAACATGTCCAAGCTCACGGAATCATCGGTAAACTATCATTCTCCAATCAGTAGTTTTATTTTGTCATTCCATTGAACCTCAAGTCTTGCGTCGCACATATTTTCGATCAGATTTCATGGATTCATTTCATCTGCTAGTAACGTAAGCTTTTTGGTATTTATATACCTTTCTTGCTTGTAAATATATTTTGATTTGCTTAATAGTCAGTATTGTTTATTGCTTCTGAATCAGTACTTCCATATTGACTTATGACATCAGCATGGTTACTGTGTGTCCCTAGGTCTGGATGGACGCCGCGTCTCAGATCCTCTTCTCTTATGGACTTGGCCTAGGAACTATGATAGCCCTGGGGAGTTACAACAAGTTCCACAACAACGTCTATAAGTAAATATCCGGCAGAGTGTATGCCCAAGTAAACTGAAAATATTCTTACGAACAGATATACACTGTTCGTCTATACAACTAGGACATTAGTTCTGTTAACACAGCAAGAAATATTGAAGATCCTTGGATCCTATGGATCACTCTGGATTATCGTTTTTCGAAGCTCTCTTATTCACTGAGACCATAGCGCTCTCGTAAGTGCACGAGCCCCATGCATAAGAGATCGCTACGAGAGTGCTTATGGTCTCGTAGTAGATAAGAGAGCTTCGAGAAACATTACCCAGGGTTCCTAGTAGGACATGGTGTGTGCATCCTGGATTCCTATGCTGCTATGCAGGGTGCCCGACTTTCAGAAGGCTCCTAATCGATCTTGTTCAGTGTCCTACACAGAAGATCTCTAGGTGTTCTACTGTGATCCTAGAGGAAACTGTATTTTTGTATTGGGGCTTTGAGTCGGTTTCTAGAATAGTTCACTAGTATGACGACTTGTAAGAGGATCGAAATTTTTGTTGTTGTTGTGTGAACCTTTCCTTGGTTCCAGAGATGTTGAGTTGAAGCCATTGACGAATATAGTATGACTTTGTGATCCACTTAGATATAAGGAGACTGATACTGAAGCTTGTTTCCAGGGACGCTGTGTTGATATCCTGCCTGAACAGTTCCACTAGCGTGTTCGCGGGCTTCGTCATCTTTTCCGTGGTGGGGTTCATGGCGCATGAGCAGAAGCAACCAGTTAGCAAAGTTGCAGCCAATGGTAATGACGCCAGTATTATAAAATGACAAATAAGAACAAGAAAAACAACTTTAAAAGATCGGCAAATAAACATAAATGCATCATTATGATACACCTGTATTGCTGACTGTAGAAATGACTAAATGACTACGTTGTGGTTCACAGGACCGGGTCTAGCGTTCTTGGCGTACCCGTCGGCGGTCACCCAGTTGCCCATCTCACCGCTCTGGTCTATTCTCTTCTTCTCCATGCTAATCATGCTGGGGATGGACAGTCAGGTAGGAACACACCATAGTCTGTCTAGCGTCATTCTGCTCTGGACACATTGAAACCACAACAGACCAATGTATCCTAGATATAATAATAATAATAATAATAATTAATAATAATAATATATTAATAATAATATAAATAAATAATAATAATAATAATGTTTATAATAATAATAATAATAATAATAATAATAATAATAATTTCTGGAGAAGAGTCGATTGTGATAGAAGGACTTAAAGAGATATGTCTTCACGGATTTATTGAAAGGAAACAAGAGTAGGAGCAAGTTTTAGCTCCAGTGGTGGTTCATTCCATAATTTGTAATCTATGACATCTAGAAAGCATCATCAAATTATTGCATTTTTTCTTTATAGTTTTATAATTTACAAAAGTGATATTCTTTACATTTAAATGCATATAAACCTGGATTATCTCTCACTGCTAGATCTCATGCAATGGACTTTCTGGAATACTGACGAGCATATTAGCGTAATACAAAACATGTATCACACACTCTATAGCTTCAGTTCCATAGCTTCTGTTCAACAGTGACAACTGTACATACTCTATAGCTTCTGTTCCAATGTGAACGGTATACACTCTGTAGTTTCTGTTCCACAGTTCTGCACGATGGAGGGCTTCTTCACGGCTCTGATCGACGAGTTTCCACACAGACTCCGCAAACACCGGGAACTGTTCATAGCCGGCGTCTGTCTGGCCTCTTACCTCATTGGACTGTCCATGGTTACCCAGGTAACGATATCTAGTTCCATATTAGACATACCACCTTAAATATAGCCACGAAAGTGTTACCATTTAAAGTTAAGTTCCAGGTATATTATTGATTTTTCTGATATTTCAAAACATTTTTCAGTATTCTGTGTCAACTGACATGTTGATGGTGAAGCGTATTCGAGAGTTGAACGTTGGAGTTTGGTAAAAACAATTGCAATATGGCCAACGTCTATATCAGTCTATCAACAGCCTCAATATAGATCAAAATAAACGTTCTAGTAGCCCTATATGATTCACCGGAAGTTAGGGCACCCTTCCATGAAGCTCTGCATCCACCACGAAATAGTAACCATCTCGTAAGTGACACTGACTGCTGTACTATGATACCATATACAAGACTTTTATGAAACTGTGCCCGGGTTTTCGGTAGCAACTGTTTCAGGATAAGCATCCTTTGACATTCATGGCCATTGTTTAAGCGGGCAATGGTCGTGAGTTCCAGAGGTTCCAGAGGTTTCAGAGTAATGCAAGTTCTGCAGAGTGTCTGAATGCCTTATCAGGTAATATATATAACGCTTACAAGTCTACAAGCAAGTCTCTGACCACAGCCCCGTGTATATCTCTTACTGTGTGTTGTTTGATTGCAGGGCGGAATGTACGTGTTCCTTATATTCGACACATACGCTGCCAGTGGAATGGGACTCCTCATCCTCATCTTCTTCGAGTGCACTGCGGTCGCCTGGGCGTATGGTATGGGCTATAGCATTGGCAGTACAGGATTAGCCTTCGAATACAGCCTAATAGGTGTATGGTGACTAGCATTGGCGGTATTGCTCTTCGGGTATCACCTGCACTGAGTGTGTGGTGTGAGCGGCGCTGGTCATACGTCTTCGTAACCTCTGAATCACAGAGGATGATGTCTTTGTTTCTGACGTACGAGCAAGTGATTTAACTGCCGCTTCTTTTCCAAGGACTCTTCTGAAGTTGATTCTTATTGATTACCATGCCGGGTGCGATATTAGATGATCGTACATGTTTACAGAATGAGCCAAAGTTAACCCTGCTGCCCGAAGCCAGTAGGAGTATTTTATATCACACCCGGCTACGCATACATTTAGTTATTGTTTGGTTGTATAGCTTTATTAGAATTACATTGTTGAGTAGTTCAAAAAAGGTTAGATTGTGCCGATTCTATCGAACGGTGGTTCCTAGCTTCGGTGGTAGTGTCTATATTGTTCTTTCTGACGTTCTCTAGTGTAAACATAATTCTATTCACGATGGAAAAGAATTGCTCTACCAGCCAGAAGCATTCTGGTAACCACTCTCTTATCAAAACCAACTCATTGTCAGCAGTAGGAAACGTTACTGGAATCTTACACTAGGTAAATAAGGAATACAGCTACACCATTACTATGGTTACAGGTATCAACAACTTCTACGACAACCTGAAGGAGATGCTTGGTTACTATCCCAGCGTGTACTGGAAGGTGGCTTGGTGTGTGACCACCCCTGCCATCACTCTGGTCAGTTCCGGCCACCTGGTGGTCAACAGAAGTCGCCCATTTACCCATCTTTAAATGTTGTGCACCTTTTCTTATAAAGATATGATATGGGATAATATGAATAAATATGAGTAATCCTTTTAAGTAATTTTTATAATGACATTCGAATTTTGATATTTTCCGCACTACTTTTTCCCAAATTGCTACATTCGGTGAAACTTAGTGTGAACGTGTTTGTTTGTACAGGGTGTGACAATATTCACGATATCAACGTTCAAGCCTGTGACGTACATTGACTACAATTTCCCCACGTGGGCGCACGGTATTGGTGCACTGCTGGCCCTGTCTTCCATCAGTATTATACCACTATACGCTATCTATAAGTTCATCGTTACCCCTGGAACCATGCGAGAGGTGAGAGTTAGGTGCAGACGATGGAGTGTTCCCGCTGTTAGCGTATACGTAGTCTGTTTATAAAGAAAGTTTTAGGATAATCTGAAGTATACTATTTTATGATACTGTACACAACGTGTTTGACCATTGGATACATGCAAAGATGTTATTGTTCACATTATATGTCTAGTCCCTTAATCCATGTGTATGATTGCTATGGGTAGATATATCCAAGCATACTTGTGCTAAATCAATAGGATGAAAGCAAGGTATATTGACCTCGTTCAATGATTGTTGCAGAGGGCACGTCTTCTATTTCGCCCTGAAATCACCTCCACACGCCCAGACGCCCCGCCGCCCTACTCGTCGATCCCAATAGATGGCGTGGCACGTCTTTGATGAATGGCTGGTGTAGATGCTGCATTGATGACGACGGAGGATCGCATGACAAGATCCGGAGACGTCAGCCAGATGTGTTGTCATATGTTGGCGGAAGTGTCGTCTGATATCGGCAGAAGTGTCGTCTGATGTTGGCGGAAGTGACGTCTGATGTTGGCGGAAGTGACGTCTGATGTTGGCGGAAGTGACGTCTGGTGTTGGCGGAAGTGACGTCGGATGGTGCGGGTCACTGGACAGGAAGTCAGACGGCGTTACTTGCTCAGTGTGGAACTGTACATTATCCTATGCACCTGCAGTTAGACCTACAAGAAATGTTGTTAGTTTACTTGGCCTCGTCGAGGATTTGCTGATTGTGACGGCAATGTCAGAAGATGTGATGTCAAGATTTGGAACGTGCCACCATGGCATCTACCACAACGTATTCTTCTGGTTCTACGAGTTCTCATTAGTGAGAGCCAGTGTAACTTGGTTTTGTGGTTTAAACTAACTATTGTGCAAACTTACGACCTTTTGCATTTGAGATATGAGTAAATAGTTATAATAGCATTTCAGATCAGGGTATCGTTACATTATGCTTTGTTTATAGCGAATTTTATTAAGAAATGTTTCCGTTTGGCGTTCCGACTGTTTTCTGTTGGAATACATATACAATGGAGATGTTTTAATCACTAGTAATGTTAGGCTTTAGTAGATCCTTGTGCTTTTCTTAAATCCCAAGCGAACATCGCATTGGCTTTCGTATCCGACAGGTTTATGTCTACAAACAAGTATTCCCGCCAGTGGAAGATAAGCGTTTCAGTATTTCAATATTATACACATCCCAGTACTGTTGAGACTGTTTAAAAGGTCGCTAAATGAGCGCTACGTCGCAGTTGGTGATAGGGATTACAGTGTACATCCATAAAAGAAATTCATACAAGTAGTACATGTAGGGCTTGAATTCATTTGATTGTACATACTAATTTCCCGCCGCTTAAACGTAATGCACTACACAAAAAGCACAATGTATTTGAGATATATGCAAGGTAAAGTGAGTATTCACGTATAAGATTGTATTTATAGTATTATGTATGTTCTCGTTTTTCAATTAAGGTTAATATGTTTTGAATATTTCTAAATATTTAGCAATAGTTTGTCTACCTATACGAATTTTAAACTGGTCCTGTTTAGTCGTTAACATTGGGGGACTTAGAATTGTATGTTCATACTAAAATATCACATGCATTCTGACACTTAACATTCTAGCTCCCAGTGCAACAAATTGAAAACCACAACCAAACGAATATTGATATTAGCATTGCACATTTGTACCTTCATATATCTTGGTATCTTAAAGCATTGGTCAAGATTGCTTATACTTGACTGTTGTTGCTAATGACGAGCGAGGTCGTAGTAAGCAATACAAATACATGTATCTGAGATATATCCATTTGAGCATCAATTATTATCTATGATATGATCTATTGGTTTCAGCCCACCAGGCCGACTCTAGGTGTAGCCAGGGTTGAGCATATACATACAGAATATACAGCCAGATCTAACACAGGATGTTTAGTTTTAATGTTTTAACACATACAATTCCTAAAATTATTCTACAAAGAAACACTCACTGATAATAATTAATTGTTTTTCCTTCCCCAAGCACAAATATCTAAATCGATAGTTGTGTTATTGTGCCTCATGTATCACCTAGAAGCGGCATATCAAATCGAAAATGTTTGTCGGCTCCATGGTATATTACAACATTAATGTTCACACCTAATGTCGGCCTGCCGGGCCTACACAGATCTAATATGTATATAGCGGTTCCAATCAGACTAGTGCATGTGAATAGATGAATAGATATATACCTATATGTTCTTCAGCCTGTGATCATAACAGTTTGCAATCTTAACGGGATTGTGATAACATTACTAGACATCTCTCAGTTCCAGTGAGGGCTCAAACAAGAGAACACGTTGGATTTCATGTTCATACACAACATATGCCACACGTCTACAACGACGCCTCGACGTAAACCACAATAGAATATTGAAACTTTGATTCAAAATCAACGTATTCACAGTATGAAATCATTCGTTCGTAATGCCAGTTTTTTGTATGGCTTTTGCAAGGCAGTTCACGTGTATATATGTCACTATACTTCAAGGAACATACACATGCACGCATACACACACACACACACACCCACACATTTATTATACGTTTGTAACCAGTTGAT
>JAUTBQ010187104.1:0-10577 GCA_032361185.1 Lepetodrilus ovalis | reverse complement strand
GAATGACCTGCGTTAAATAGTTTTTGAGCAATGGTACCAAACAGGGGTATCTAGCATTACCTGCCAGACTATACAAATACAAATACAACCTAGAAGAATTATTATAAACACTACCTAAAAAGTCGAATTAATATCTCCGACAAATAAATATCTAAAATAATCGTTTAATACAAGAATTGCTGCGGTGCGAAGATCTACCTAGGACAAGCATTGCCAAGAGAACGTACCGTGTAGAGCATACGTAGAGCATACGTAGAGCATTCAGTTCACAAACATGTGAGCATTTGAACATATTCTAGGTTGCATGCATTACTTTTTGGTGTATTGTTCCAGTCAAACTATGCAAATTTTACAATGTAGGAGAGGCATTTAATATTTATTGGTTTGTAACATCGAATTTGAGGAAACAGTAATCGAGTCAGTTGAAAATAATTTACCATTACCAATTTGATGTAACAGAGAGTGCTATACATAATGCACGCACAGTGGCTGACGACTGCCGGCAGATCTTCAGAGAGCCAGTATATAATGTAGAGTTGTAGACTATCAGTGTATTCTCCGTGGTCTCATTGTAGTGATGCCGATGATACATCACGTTAATCTGCTAGTCTGATATGGTAATCTGTCTTACCCTCGAGTGAGCAAACACTGATGTCTTCTGTAAGAGTAACTGACTGACTAGAGGCTGTGTTACATATGGTCACAATTCTGATCAAAGATGTCATTTTCATTGTTATGCACGATGGTGTCAACGGAAAATAGTTTAGATGGGTATGTTTTGCGTCGTCATCAACACAAACATGGTAGTTCACCAATGACGGTTGATATGCTGATAGATGATTCTAGCAAGATAGCGTTTCTGTATATAATAGCCCGACACTCTGGCGATAAACATGGGGGACATAATATTACTAGTAATTCTGGAATGCAATAGATACTCCCGTTGACTAGCAGTAAATGTTCGTTGTAGAACCTTTGGACGTTTGATAATGTAATACTATGTGTTCCGACGATTAACATTCGTGCAATGTTCGTTCATCCCAACTTTTATTAGAATGTTTGGGATTTACGTGTTAACATAGCTATAACGGAGACAATATTTGGTATCTGATGCTAAGCATATACTAAATAATGCTGAGGTGGTCCTATAGCCAACAATGCTTGTAGTGATCATATTTATCTGTGTGCCAAATGTTGTGCTTGTTTCCAAAAGTGCACATTGTCCTAAGCGACTGAACTAAGATACATCTATGTGTATTCTATAGTTTCAAATTAACATTATTAATGTCATTAAGGACCAACTGATCTGACCAACAACTAACTATTACTGGTCTTGTTTAAATGCAAATGTAGAATCCTTATGGCTCCTAAATTAGGTTTTGTCTTCATTGAATTAGCCTGCAACAGGCCTCTTGACCTGCTTGAGTACGAACTATGATATGCTTGGAGCAGCGTCGTACATTGGAACCATTTGCAATCAACTCACTGTTTTTGTTGGCGCCTATTTAACTATCGGAGTGATCGATAGAAGGTGTTGGAAGTTTAGATGATGAATTTCAGCCACTGACACGATCTCGCAAAGGTTTCATAATCTCTGAGCTAGACCATCCTATTTACCACAGCAATGTCATATCTAACCCCACATTGCCACTTAGTCTAACACTGCACCTCTAGTTATACCACACCAACATACACCACACAAGGGACACACACCACACCACAACGCACAATGCATGGAAGCTATGCACCACATAACATCACACAACACACCATACCATATCATATCGTGCTATAACACACAAACTTACTATACTACATAGCATTCCATACGTTATGTAATATATTATACTACACAGTACACCATATTACTACACAACACACCACACAACACACACTACAATATACATTCTACATAACATACCATACTATATCCAACACATCATACTACAAAACACACCAAAGCACACAATATACCATACTACACAACACACACTACCACAAAACACAATATACTACAACACACCATACTACACAACACCACTACACACGCACATTATCAAGGCTCATTAACTTGAAATCTATGAAATGAAATTCACATTGCTGTTAACGTTCCATTGACTCTTGAAGACATTGCCCGCTGTCCTGCTGATTGTGCCTTAGTCTACGTGTACATAGTGCATATACTTGACTCACAGTTGAGAATCAGTTTCAATAAGGGAGAGAAGTATTGTATTACTCTCAGTACCTCTAGACAGTGATACAGAGAGTGGTACACACAGTGGTACAGACAGTGGTACTCACAGTGATACACACATTGGTATAGACATTGGTACAGATAGTGGTACAGACAGTGGTATAGACAGTGGTACGAACAGTGGTACACACAGTGGTATAAAAAGTGATAAGACAGTGATACAGACAGTGGTAAAGGCAGTGGTACACACAGTGGTACAGGCAGTGGTACACACAGTGGTACAGACAGTGGTACACACAGTTGTACAGACAGTGGTACAGGTAGTGGTACACACAGTGGTACAGACAGTGGTACACACAGTGGTACAGGCAGTGGTACACACAGTGGTACACACAGTGGTACAAACAGTGGTACACACAGTGGTACAGACAGTGGTACACACAGTGGTACAGACAGTGGTACACACAGTGGTACACACAGTGGTAGAGTTGGAGACTCTCAACCCAGAACACTAATATACTTCATAAATATTACGTATCATCCTGATGAATACGTCATACCAAGGTGCTACATTAAGTTACATTCATCCCATTACTTTTCACGTGAGCCATGGACCTAGGTCAGAGGTCACTGCTATACTGCAGGCTGCCACGCCCATCTCCAGACATACAGGACGCCTGACCCAACTCCAGTTACTCATGACAGCAACTCCAGTTACAAATGCATCTGTTCTTTGGGAACAAATAGAAATGTTCCGTGCGCCCAAAGTGTAAATTTTACGTCTTCAGTTCATTTGACTGCTATGTAACAGACGGAATGGTCTTGAAACTAACAGCAATCTTTCAAAGCAGAAGCAGGCCATATATTTTCGTCTTTCATGCGCCGTGGGCGTGCACTTGACCGCCATCCACAATGCAGAAGCCTTTCTAACCAATCAGATTCAAGTAGGTTCCACCTATTATGTTCATAACTTGAGGAATTCGTAGCTGAGCTAACCGTAATAGGTGTTGAACAATTAATTCTTTTTTAACGACTTTAATTATGCCTGTCGGGTATCTTAGAATTTTACATGTAGCGTTGACGGTAATACCTTAATAACGTCCTCGTAACGAGACGTTCCAGTTAACAACATATCGAAATAGAGAAAATAGACGTAAATATCGTTAGTGAAGTTAATTACATTTTTAATAAATATATTTTAATTAGTTCTCAGCCAATATTCTGTCCGGTGTTGTTTTGCTGCCTTACAGAAAGCTAATGGAGTACACTCATTTACTACGACTCGGAGTACGGTATAACTAAATGATACTGAAATGAATTACAATCCTGAATTTCCATATTCTAATCCCGGCCAGTGGAGGAGTAAACACTGACACGGGTGATACATGTACAGTAGTAGCGGGTTATACAGTAGTAGCAGGTTTTCCTCCTACCGTAATCACATCGCAACAGTAACATTGAAGTCCTTTGGCAATTCGGGTATCGTTCTAGAAGCTATCATATCCACTACGAGACCATAGCGCTCTCTTTGCAGTGCATTAGCTATCAGCAAATAAAGCGCTATGGTCTGTTAAAGGATAAGAGAGCTTCGTGAAAATATACTCAGTTCGCCATGTATAAGGGATGGCTACGAGAGTTCTTATGGTCTCGTAGTACATGTAGATACGATAGTTTCGAGAAACGATACCCCGATATCGCATATAAATCCACAACTCACTCACAAACAGAACAAAAAACATCCATTGGCTGTCATGAGATGCTGGGTTTAGACACTGTTAGATTACTTACTCAGTTGTCTGACTATCAAAGTGGTAACAGTAGCAATCGTCATGTTTTCACCCGTTAAGAAGTCTTCACATAACCCGAGGTATTCCCAATGGAGAACGTTGTCTAATTGATTTTGCTATGTTCTTTTTCGAACGTTTTTCTTTTTGTATTTGAGGTATAGAACAAGGATTACTCGCTTCATCAATACAAAGACTGTCAGTCTTTTAATGGCAAAATTAAATGTATATATCAATTAAATGTGACCATTAATATCCTACTCGCAATTGTGTGCAGTACCATTTGTAGTGTCACGGACAATGGTGCAATACACCTGCGACCATCGTCTCGAAATGAATAACCAAGGGTGGATACTCACATGCGTGAAGCAATTGAATCATGTTACGTTCACATCAGAAATATTATTTCTATATTGAGTACTGAATGCTGGCTAGACATACATGTGGCATGCTACGATTTGACGGTAAATACGTGGTCATTTCAAAACTGAATATGTTCCATTGTCTCCTGCCTGGTGTCTCTGTGGCGGTATTGTTCTGTAACACAAATGCTGTTTTGTTCAAAATGAAGGGAATTACATGTAGTTTGATTGGAATCGAAATTAATATAACACACAGCCTGTAGTATTACATCAACCAATTTAAGGTTGCTAGGTCACTTCATGTTCATTTCCAGCCATTCCAGTTGGTGTTTATTTTCGTTGGTTGTGTTTCGCTGCTTTTTGCCAATACCTGGAATAATTAATCTACCTTCGTTATCTGTTGATATGCATACTGGGACGTGTCTGTACAAGTGGCTATACGCCTAGCGTAGATAGGACCTGCAGTGTAACATCGGCTGTCCCCCAGAGTAACCTTATTTACAGGATAAATGATAGGAGAAAAAAACGTGGCGTGCTCCCAGTTGCATAGTGTTCTCGATTAATTGACGCTGGAATTGTGTTCGATTTCAGACGAAACTAGTTATGTTATCTGTTAATTTTCAAGTCGATTGCATTTCTTAAGCATGGGGATAAAATGGAATCAAGTCGGAATATATTGTTGCAATCTGGATCGAAATTGCATCTTCGCATGTATACACGGAAACATTCGTTAAGCCTAAGTTGATACCTTCTGGCTACATGTGGAATTCCACACAAGAGCTGGTTGACAGTGGCTGTGTGTGGTGATCACACGAGCCCACTCAATGTATAGATTCTGCACAGGCCGTGAATCATAACGTATCGTCATTTAAGAAAGGCAAACGCGTTTCGTCTAACAGCAAGTACAAATAAATCGCTATGTCATTACAGTGTAATCGTTTATATAAAACCTTGATGTGACAAGTTTGATAATGCTGTATTAGCCCTTTGGCCGTGAGAGATATTTCTGTCGTAACCATGTTAGAAGGTGTCTGGTTTGGGATCGGGTTTTGGAGTCATTGGTCACAGGTCGTTGACCGCTATTGAAAGACGTCGCTCTGTTTATAACTGACCGTTACCACTGATGGGCGGAGGCACACCTCGACTGATCAGCCAATAGGTATACTGTAGCATATGATGTATCAGACTCAACTACACATGTTTGTCAGTAACTCGTATCTAATGGTAAGCGTAGAACTATACAAGATAGTCAATGGTAGAGATATACCCGGTAGTGGCTATATAGAGAATTAACTTTACATGGCAGTCAATCATAGCGATATGATGGTCTGCGTAGTACCATTATAAAGGGTTTTCAATCATATGTAGATATATCACGGTAAACCGATATCATAACTATACATGATTGTCAATCATATGTTGAGATAATGGTACGCGTATAGTAACTATACACGGTTATCATAGGTCACAGAAATGTGATGGTTGTCAATAACATGTTAAGTGTATTCTCTATACACGATAGACAATCATATGGACTTGATGGGTCATGTGAACCTAATGGTAGGTGTATTAACTATGCATGGTTGTCAATCACAGAAGCCTAAAGCAATGGCATTGGTCATCGTAGTATGCACATCTTCTCATCTGCTGTGTCGCTAGGACAGACTGTTTGTTAGTGACAGCTACTGGGCTGGGGGTCTGCTGGGGGGCTCTGTAAATGCGCACAACTGAAGACTAAGCATAATTACAAGGAAGCTCTTATTTTCTACTTGACTGGCCTTGTCTCGGTGTTCCTAATAACGCAGGTTTGAGGGGACGTCTTTGTACTTGGCATGTGCCTCACTGCCCCCCACCCCCACCACCCCACTCCGCCCCACTCCGATGTCTGCAGCACCAGGCTGTATCAGTCCTCTTGTGGATCGTCAGCCTTGAAATGTTAATGGCATATGTCGCTCACTTCATTGAACTGAACATATTTCCTTAATTTGCTTTCCTAGATTTGTTCAATGACGATGCATTACCTATCATAGCCTATTCACAGTCTTCAATATAATCATTGATATGCATGTTCTGTTGCTATATCTGTGATATTGATTATACATACTAAAGAAATGCCTCCAGATAGTTCGATTACGTTGTTCTTGTTAAATACTTGCTAATCTAGATTAAATGCTATGAAAACAAGTATGTTGCCAACTTGCCACTCTAGATGGAGATAATTAAATGCATGAACAAAATACAGTATGTTACTGTCACGTTATATGTAACCTACAGTTTGATATAATACACTAGAACTATTCTCAATGATAGGCTGCTTCATAAATGTTGTATGTCAATCCTATATTACTAATGTGTTTTCATATTACAGCAATGATGTTAATGCTCTCCATTGGGATATGATCAGACAGTTGTCACGTGTTTGCCAGACATCAGCCAGCCGTAATGAAGAGGCGATAGTTTGGCCACATCTCACCCAGCACTTCCGAGCGTGTGGCGTCGTCCATGATAAGGTGTGACTGCATTAGCCTATGCCCAGATAAGCCATGATCACGTTATCCGTTGTCCCTGAAATCTCATTACATTAATGTCCTGACTTGTCTCCCCCTCTTGGCATCATGGTTCTGCCGCCAGAGGTCACCAGGTCTGCCGTCATTGATCAGTACTTCGAGTTAATGAAACCTGTGACACTGACTGGTCATTTGAATTTCATACCTGTTCGTTGCACATATTGTACGGATATGGGTGACATAATAATGTGATAAACCGGAGTGTTAATAGCTATGGTAGCATGGATCTTTGGCACATATCTCATTTAGTAATACCTCCACTACCGAAAGATGCCTATCAGAAAAAGAACCATAATATTAAGAACTAATAACCTATATACAAGATATAGAAAGTGAAAAATACAAATATATAAAAACAACCATTGAGTATATCTGTTGTAATTGTCTACGCAATGACTGTATAGACCCACGTGATTGCCTGGACTGGTTCTGCACTACACAAGAGACTTGACTGGTTCTACATGTATACTACCTGAGCTGTGGAATCCGTCTAGTGTCAGACTTATTCCACTTATTCGCCGACTTACAGTTATATACACCCATTGGCGCCAACACAAGCCAATTTGTTTCAGCAAACTCCATTTCCACACAACTATCAGGAAAATCCGAGCCAAGAATCTTACAGGGATTATTCTAAAGTATATTCATTTAGTAATAGGATACATGAAGGTTATTTGCGTAAGTTCCTAAACACCTAACCATGGTAGAGAGGGGAGATGGAGGGAGGGATGGAGAGAGATTGGAAGGGGGCAGAAAGGGTTGCATACCTTCATGTGGTACTCTCTATATTCCATTATTGCAATAATAATATACAATATTAGTAATTACGCGCAAACCCACCGTTGAAAGTATGTTCAAGGCGCTAATCTGGCCAATAGATTAATGTGCAATCACTTTCCTTCTCAACACCATGTGGAGTATAGAACTCAAGCTGTCGTGTTCAAGTGTTAAAGAGTAGCTATTCACATTACCATATCATCATACCGGGTGCATACTCCATGATACGTGTGTGTTACCACATGCATTTTCACACTACATGCAAGTCGCTTGCCTATGATGAAGCCACGAGAGTGTACGTCAGTCTGTGTGTGAGAGTGTACGTCAGTCTGTGTGTGAGAGTGTACGTCAGTCTGTGTGTGAGAGTTTACGTCAGTCTGTGTGTGAGAGTGTAAGTCAGTCTGTGTGTCAGTGTGGACTAGGGAAGAAATCTGTGTTATCAGAGTTTTCTCAGCCGAGTAGGAACAAAGTGTCCCATCCACGCATTAACCAAGCCCAATCATGTTTAACTTAAAACCTGGGCGAGCACCGTGCAATCCAGAAACAAACACCTCGTGTATAACGTCATACATCGAACAGATAACAGTTGCTCTAGCTACAGGTTGAGTTATCTAATGCGTGACAAGAGCTATGGACGGATCCTCGCAACTACCCACATGCCAGTGTAGCTGTCCGTCTGCCAGTCTCTAGTAAATGTAAGTAATGAAGCTCAGAGAGGCATCACGCTTATACCTACTGGATTAATTGGCCGACACTGTCCGGTGGCACCGTAGTTGCTGTAATCCTTTCCCATGGGTATATCGAAGCCCTGGCGATGTATTAGATAACTCATCCATCAGCTAGTTCTAGACAAGCTGCTCGTCCAATCAGCCCTCATCCATATCTGTATAGCAGTCTTAATTCCTTTCTCACTCGCATCGTGAGATGTTCGTGATCGTAACCTTGTAGAAAGGAGGATGTTTAGATTGAATATTGTTTCCCAGTGTAACTGACTGATAATTTAGTGTAAACTCCAAGGAATGCATTAAGGTTTCGTGTTCTAGTTTACAGCATGGGCCTAAATATTATTGTTTCTTATTCGTGCTTTCAACTAGATATCGAAATGGAAATGAGCTCGAGCATTGTATCAAATTTAGTACACTATATGCATGAACACTATGGTGCTTTTGTCTTGTGGCATTTTAAAGGAACGGGCATAGTGTTCAACCATGTACTTGAAACCCATCTCCAAATACTGGTAAATCAGGAACAGTATCGCATGGTCACAGACAATGTCATACCAGTCAATACTAATTATTTTCACCAACTCAGTATGAATGTATACACTACCACTACTACTACTACTACTACTACTACTACTACTACTACTACTACTACTACTACTACTACTACTACTACACCAACTACTACTACTACTACTACTCGTTATCTGTAATGAATTTTGTGTTGATGACTGAAAAGTAACTAACACTGCCTGTCACTCATATATAAAAAATAATAATACCATAGTCGAAAGAGTGACATACAATACTTGGAAACTAGTTTTTATATTAAAACTGGAAACTAAACGAAAATATTAACCTTCTATGTGTGATATAAATACCAGAGTAAATACAAGTACATGTATAGATCTGCGTAACATACGTTACGTTCCTGAATTGCCGGTACATCTATATTTTTCGTTTAAAAAGCATTTGAGATTGGTTCAATAATATTCTGACCTTAATATACACATTCTAAAGATAGTTTAGATATGTCCACCCTATTGGAAAATATGCTTAGCATCTACACCGAGAAGTCTGAATTCGTATTGTTATCTAATCCACTGATATATGTTAGAACCTAAGTCAAGGACACGGCCATATGCATATATATAATTACCGCATGTTTAATATCAATGGTAAATACACTCATCCGTTGTGATGTTCCGTATACCGTGTTGGGGCTCTGCTTCCTTAACCTTAATCCCTTACCGTGGCCAGGGAAGTTAGTAATGTGGAAAGTCGTCGTATTAACACATCGACACAAATGTGACACCCTCCTCATCGATTTGAATAATCTCGATCAATTCCGTTAACCACCTCGATAGGAGGTGACTATGAGAATAGCACCGCCATTGACGCCCCTAATACCTGGCTGTGGACGGGGGGCAGTAGAAGCTGGTCACTACGTACTGGAAACTAACACGGCAACTGACAATACCCGGATGTTGCTTGAACACCTTCGTAAAGACGCCTAGCTGTATCCCTGGTATTGGATTAGGGCGGTGATACGTGTCGTGTTTCACCTAGCTAGGAACAGAGCGCTATGGTTCTTCTCATTGTGATGTCGAATCGGAACCTTAATGATCTACAGAGAACGTGCCAAGGGCATGACGTCATCTTTTATATTAGGAAATCAAGATGGCCACCCACTTCCGGTAATTTTGTAGTTGGTTTGTAAAGCTACATGCACCTATGCTTCCACTGGCATGGTGATGAGTAATGCTCGCACTTATCAATGTCCACCTTTATGTAAAGTCAGTGTTATTGGAGAAGTACAATGCATTAGTATAATAAATATAGGCAAGAAACATCGGATGTAAGTAATACCTCAAGTCTTCTGTAAGTAATACACTACCAATTAATCGAATGCGTCGTGACCGCAGTCAAACGTAGTCTACGTAAGATGGAGCTCCGAGAAAGTGGATTTCCAAGCCTGGTATTGGTTGCATTTTTGGAAGCACTTCATATTCTGTGGATAATATGTCTGGTATTGTAAAAACATGCCAGCTTTATATTTGCATAAGAAATAATTACAACTTGGATCCATTCATATGAGGTGTCTACCTTTAAAATTTAGACATTCGAGACGACTGCAGTTTGCACGGTCACCTGCTTCCGGTTACTGTCTA
>JAUTBQ010187093.1:0-10577 GCA_032361185.1 Lepetodrilus ovalis | reverse complement strand
AATCTAGACTTGCTTTTGTCCATAGGAGATATTTCGAATAGGAGTATTAGAGAACAGGGTCTGTGAGAGAGACTAACCCTATCCCTACTGGATTAGGTACATACACTGCTGTTTAGGGCACCACCGGTTGCCTTCAGCATGGAGAGGGTTAAAGCCAACATTGGAGCATGAAACATACCATGTCCATTTTCAAGGATAGTCTAGTTAATTCCCCATGATTGCGCTATGGATGGTGTTTCAAATCCATGGTTATACTGCTGTGACACTTTCCATGAATTTGTCGTAGAACTGTGTGTAATGTCCTGGTTAATTCCCCATGATAGAGCTACTGGTGTGAGTCCAGTGCTGTTTGACATGGAAGTGTGTGTGTGTGTGTATCATACACATGTTTGACCACTTGCTTTCACATAGCGTCCTCCGTGACACTGATTCTGACAGATGTATGCAAACCCAGGTTGTCCACCCAAATCCCCCCGTTGTCACATCCACCCAAAGACACACACGTATTACTGGTCACTTCAGCTTAGCATACGATCTCCACCAGTGTTATGTCCAAGTCGCTGTGTGTTAATTCTACCTCGTGACTGTCTCACAGATTTTCCCATTACGAACTTAGGTGAGATACTTGTCAAAAATCTGCCACAAATATTGACATTGCTCCCGTTTGTGCAAAATTCCAATACAGTGTTGCAGTCCCCTTTATGAATAGGACGACCCCCGTGTTGCTTCTCCTGCTTCGAAATGTAAACGTTGCGCCGATGGAAGAACGTTGTGATGTTCCTAAAGGATCATCTGTACGTGGCATACTCTTGTTTAGTTTTCCCATCATTAGCATCAGACAGATATATCGACCATCTCTCCCATCGCCCTCCGACATGAAACAAACATTAAGAGTTGACATTAAATATTATTGTAAATTTGTCATCTGAATAATAAACGGGTTGTTGTTTTTATTAGATGTACACATAGTAACTGTTTAAGATTGCTGGAATAACGTTGACACACATAATTGCTGTCAACAATGTCACCATATAATTAATGTTCACATTGTATTGTGAACAGGTATGTCTATTTCCGTTACTGTTTAAACTTTACTAATTGTGGATCATGCAACTGTACATCATTTGATGATACAATTTTAACATCATCTGTAACTAACTTTTTATCTGTAAATTCTATCGTATAATAGATATTGGTTGAGTGTAAAATACAAAAATTTAAGAAATTTTGTACATGATTTATGAACAATAAATGTTGATGTTATCTGAAAAACAAATATTCTGAACAGGTACATTAGCCGCTCAAAGCCCTTTGAAGACAGTTCTCAGTTTACTAGCTGTATCTATCAAACTGTGAAATACCTGTGTATTCCTCCTCAAGTCTACCCCATACTGCAATGTTGTGTTGTCCTATCTTGTTTAATCGTGTAGTATTGAAACTCAATTCTGATTCCCCAGGAATTCCTGATTCTGAACACTAACAGCAAAAGATGCTGATATGATTATCAGTGATGTATTGTGTTTGTCTCCCAGTTTAATCCAACGGCATGCTATCATGTACAAGATAGGAGATGCTGATGAACACATTCTGATGATCTTACTTTTCTTGTATCGCCTATCATGGGTAGGATTCTAAATTACATGTCGCTGTTTGTAATGAAAGGGTAGAGCAAATGGAATGTAGTGTTAAACTTGCCCAAGATAGAACGAGCCAGAATACGTTAAATTCTTTATGACACATTTTGCATACCATTGGTGTACCATTTAAAATTACTGGAATACTTATTAATGGAAGTAATGGTGATGGTTGGTTGTCTTCATTCATCCCTAATCCAACACGGTCAGATGATGTGCAGTTATATAAGATTTACGTCGGTACCAAGTACACCTCTGTCAGTTCATCAGCTCTTACAGTGTAATGGTTCTGTATTTGGGTGACATGTAATTCTGATAGGGGCATCTACCTCGGCCTCTCCTCTTTGATGTATATGAAACATGATCCCTCCACTGTGACCTTGATCCCAGGGATCCGTTGTCTTCCTGCAGTTTGATGTAAGAGCAGTTGCCAACATAATACACAGAACCTGCCAACACTATGCACCGAACCAGCACGATTTCATCCCAGCGAGTTATCAAGTGAAAATAAGATACTTGTTCCCCCGCCCCTTCGTCATCATGATGTTTACGTACTCCAGACCTGTATGCTTCTTATTCACTGGTTTATTGGAAAGTGTTACACAGACATAATCTCCACGTAATACTTTCTAGCACCATGTGAGCAGATGTGTATGAGTCTGGTCCTCAAGTGTCGGAATAGATTACGTTTGGAGGAGTTTCAGAAAAATGTCTAATCATCGAGATGAATAGATAAAAGATACATCACAATGCTCTGCATACACTTTCAATGCAAGGACATTAAATCGTACATGTACCTCGTGTTGAAATTGTCATTTATGGTTGAAAGATTCCCGCTGCGATTTTCAGCAACAAATTTTCTCGTCTTTTAAACATGGTTGATTAACCACCTGCAAGTGGTTTATTATTTATGTAAACAATTATATACATATACCATTTACCTTGGAGAGGGATGTCTTAAGCATACCCTAATCGACATCCTATCAGGCATTCATTGTAGGGAATAGGATTTGTCAAGCCGTCACATTATATCCATCTCGAAAGGTGTGAGTAATTAGCACATTGTACAGGAGATTGCAAATGTTTGAAGAGACAAAATAATTTTGATATCCTTTCTATTATATGCATTCATAAAATGAAAAATGGAGAGAAAAAAATCTTGTTTAGAATATCAACTATGTAAAATGTTTCATTTTTACTAATGGATTTAAATTTAGCAATTTATTAAACGAAAATATATGTTATACAACAACAAAACCGTGGTTATCAAAGCAAGTGTGTCTTTCTTCTCGACATGTGAACAAATTGCTGTCTAGAAACCACCCAACCTGAGAATTGGAAATGGAGTAGGTCCTTTCTACACCTCCAGATAAGATCTGGGTGTTGGGCTTTGTCGGCCAGGCTAGGTCTAATCGTGAGTTACCCAACAACGTTTAGCCACTCAATTATTCCTCATTGTTAAGAAGCTAACTGTCAGACTTGGAGAGGTCGGCTAACTTCTAGGACAGACCCGATAAGATGCTCTTGAAATATGGATACATACCTCCGCCCGGTGTGTGTACCTTGTATAGGATATGATACTTGGGAACTGTACGTTCTATGAGATATGATACTTGACTGGGTGGTTGTACAGTGTAGGCATTGTACCTGTCAACAACTTACAATCTCTGATATGTTGTACATGTTGTTTGTCTGCCTGTTGTAATGTGTTTGCAATATTGAACATTCCTGAAATAGTAAAAGGTGTGAAATATATTATTTCTTCAAATTTTCATAAAATTCTGAGTTTCAATACTAAATACACTATCTTGTTTCTAATTAGCAAATTTACGTAATAGTAATTAAAAAAAAATATGAAATGTATCATTACCAGAACAGAATCCAAAAAGATACAAAACTAAATGCTATTAGATTATGTTTCTAAGTGACAAGTATATATTTTATTCAAACAATAATTATCTCTTGATAGGTGAAGAACTACCATTAATAAATAAATTATGTCAATGCTATAGTAGACTACAGTATAAATATATATGTTGCAATGTATATAAGTGGTGCTCATACACCATATGGCCTTTCCACATCCATTTGCATATATTGCAATAAAATATGTTTGATTGGATCACATACCTACCTAGTTCTTATGCAATAGCTGTTCCTAGCTGGTGTTAGAATTAAACTAACATTCCCTTTAATAAGTTCCATGATGTCTGGCACCAGAAGCAGCTGAGAGGCAGAGTTGTTTACAGAGGCTGAGTCTGGAGGTGCCTGTGCTGCTCCATCTCACTGACGTCTTTATGTTATTGAGTTAACTCAAATTATTCTCTCAATCTACTGCAAATTGATGACACTAATACTGTTTACAAATAGCGACATGATTGTGTCATTACGTGCACATCACCTGTGTCAATAAAGAGTTATGTCATCTGCTTTTGCGTATGTGTAATAGATATGTCCACTTTTGCACATTTGAGGTGATTGCAGCTGTATTTAATGCACTTTAGCTCGGAATCTACCGTATGACTTCTAAATATTGATATCTAGATATATACTTAAGAAGGGAAAGGAGCACTAACAGTAAGAGCTGAACAAATTTCTTTGCCTGTCCCACCTGTGGACTACACTATGATCTAAGGGACGACAATAAATTCATAATGTGATGGTCGCAGTACTCCATCAGCCGTGTTTAATAATCTGTTGACCACAAACATCTACAACATTAAACTGTCATCCACATCTATCCATAGTACAATATCTCACAACATTGAATCGTGGAATCATTCATACGTAGGCCTACACGAGTATGTCCACTACCCCTTAGGGCTCAGAAGGACCCCCACCGCGTTCATTGGTACCGGCCCCTATCATTTCCTGCATTGTCCCCCTCAAGTGGGCCGTTATCCCAGGTGATGTCATAAGGGTCGGTTAGGCCCCTGAGTGTCCGAGGGTTACAAGGGTGATGGACCAGAGTGGTACATTAGCAGGTAAAGGGTGGGCCTCTAGAAAGGAAGACCCAGTTTATGGGGTAAATATTGCTTTGAAGGCGGGAAGATGTTTCCTAATGAGATTAATGGGGCATCAGAACCATCAGCTGGTGGTCATCTTTATGGATGACCTCAGACTTTGATGAATTTACGTGGATATGGTCATATCTCTCGCCTGACACGGTTAGACCAGGTAGATGTATGGATGTTCACAAGCGTTGGATAAATGAATCCTCAGAAAGTAGCTGTTATGTAATCCTTCCTGTATGCTTGATGTAAATGTCTAACTTTAATGAAAGTTTAAGGTGGATGTGTTGAGATGCCGTGGGAAAATACTGTCGTACATAATTGTCTGTAATACTGCCTTGTTCAATGAACAAATTATTGACAATTTTGAAATAGTGTTATTACTACAATACTGGTGAAAGTAGTGGTCAATATATGAGGAAAACAGTTGAACTCGTCTCCCACCAAGCAATGTCTTTTAATTGACAATATATAGTTAGGTGTTGTATGAACAGCCTTTTGGTCTGAATAATGCAGTTTTTAGTTTTGGTTAACCATGTATAGTTAAGGATGACCTGTTCAATGTAAGTCAGAGCATCTATACTCAGACCCACATCTTGTGAGGATCTGTCAATGTCCAGATGAATGGGCTTGAGACAGGATTAAAATTAAAATTCACATCCTTCCATAAAATAACAATTAAAATGTTTACTTGACATCTAGTGGTGGTCAGGGTTATTTGAATTATTTAAAAAAAATATTTGATATTAACCCTTAGATGGAGACAGGTCATAGCAGCCATTTTGCTTAAGGCAACAGGTAAAAACGTGGAGTGATACCTTTTCTTTTAAAGATTTTCTCCCCTGACTCCCACTCTTCATGGTGGAGGTAAGGTTGTGACAGGCAGCCTCCATACATCACTGAGCTGTGATGCCCCTGACATACCTGCTCTCTCTCCATCTATTAAGTGTGAAAGGATATCACGTTATGGCCCACGTATCAAGATAAATGTTCATTAATAGGCAAAATTTCTATACGTGATCAGCCACACATGCCTTGATTTATTACTTTGTCATAAATTTGTGGGTAAAAAGGACAGTGAAAGAGATAAATGTCCAGCTTGTGCCTGCTTTTTCTTTCATTAGCAATTTGATTTAATGTCATTATAGTAAAGTGTAAATGTTGGGGATGTGTATCTACTTAAAACACCTGAAGCCCACTTGAGTGAGAGTGAGAGTGACAGTGAGAGTGAGAGTGAGAGTGACATTGTGCAGGGGACTATACCCATATCGTACTGTGTCGCACGTTTCAACGGTACAACGTCAGATGCACATGTTATAATCCTGGCTTTAAGTATGGCTGTAGCCGTAGGTTGTTCACAGCCTGGTGGTAATAATATTCATATGTCATCCATCAGTGCTGTCATAGAAGGAATGCTGTTTATGTAATATACCCCTAAGTCCTGAGGTATGAAGTTTGTTTGTCAGATGTTTTATTCAAGGAGATATACAGCAGGTTTGTACACTGTATCTCCAGAGGACATTGAAAAAGGATGTATTTGGGGATGAAGTTTAAGTTGGTGCTTTAGGCTGGAGGCAAGTTGAAGACAAGAGGTTGCTGGTTTAGGTTGTAGTTTAGATATTGCTAACGATCAGCAAACTAAATACGTGCTGGAAATCATAAAATACTACAAACATTACATCTTGACGCCAATCCAATCGTCATCCTATTGAAAGCATTAAATTTTTACAAGCTTGTCAATCATAATACATGTGGGAATAAATGGCCCCTTTCTATAGAGTAATTAGTAGGTATTGTTGAAAATATACTGATTAATTAAACTTCAATACTGGCAAACAATTTGCTAAGCTCATTAAATTTTCATGCTCATTCACATTGTATATAACTTCCATTGTGTGGTCGTCGCCTATGGGTGAAATATTCCCGCTGCGACGTAAAGCACTAATTCATTCATTCATTCATTCATTCCATTGTTCACAAACTGTCTCATTCACATACATACTTCAAAGTACAACATGCCATATATTATTTAAGAACAGGAATTACATGAGGAAACATGTATACATGCTAAATATCACCTGTGTCTGCAGTTTATGTTAATTGAGCGATATTAATGCTGCGTTTGTTAGATGTCATGACCATCGTATTTCCGAGTTCACAACTTGTGAAAAGCATTCATTTGGCAAAATATCCCGTGTACACAACTTGTGAACTGGGGTATGGTTTTCTGAATCGACGTTCACAACTAGTGAACAAAATGTCAGCAACAGGGGAAACCATTAAGGGTAAACCATGAAAATAATTGCTTCCTTTTCAATATGCATGATATACACATGTCTATACATGATAGCTACGCTACACTTTTGAAAATTGCATCTTAGGAAATGGTTTACTACTGCATTTTCATATATTTATTATTAGTAGCGTGGCGAGTTGTTAAGTGATTTTTTTTTATTTTGAAATGATCCCTTTTACTCTACGCGCGAAAAACGCATTTCGCCCATATTATCTATTTTTCACCTGTACGCTCTCTAGTTTGTGAAAGCATGTTCACAGGTAGGACACGATAATCACGATCACCAAACGAATGCAGCATTAACCAAGTCTATATATGAATGATGACCACAGATGCTAACAATTTGGCCAGTGCATTAGAACACAAGCATCACACTCAGAGCACATTGGACAGGGAACCAGTCTATTACTCAGCAGCTAGTACCTTGAACACATCTCTGGTGTCTGCTTGTTGCCACGCTCCTATCTGTAATACAAGCTATACGTGTCACTATTTTATCTAAATTAAATAGTTCCGATAGCCACCAATGTATATGCTAAACTATGTTATCTTGATTCAAATTAAACACTGTTTTCTATTACAGTTCTCCCTCAATATAACACAGTCCGATACATAACAGATTCGGATATAAGGCAGGGCCAGACATGGATCCCATTTTTATTTTCGTTATTTCCCTGCAATATGGTATAAGGTGGTATGTCATGGACCCCAACTTCAGCGTTATATCAAGGGGATACTGTATTACATATGAAGTTAATTAAGTTTGATGAGATAACAAGAATATATCAATGCATATCAATATGGCAGGCTTCATGTGTAGGTCTGTAATTGGGAGTCATTGGGTGCACTCACGGAATTGTCATCATTTTCAAAACATCATTATATCAATTGGATGAATGGCGATAAAATAGCTTGGGTCACTCACAGATGATTATCTGAATTATAAACTGTTTAAGGGTCATCCATCACATAGACTCATTCTCCGAGTGACATTCATAGAGTTTACCCCAACTTTGTGACACATTTGTAAGTGTCACAATGTCACTTGAGCTATGAAAGATTTCAATAGTCATGACAACGCAACATTTTTCAGGATTAGATTCAGATTGACAGGCATCTGAGAGAAAGCAAATATTCTGATTTCTGTATTTCTTCATGCAACACACTGAAGTACCATGTTATAGCAATATATTATATACTTCTTGTGTGTTTTGTAGTAATTCAGAAATAGATAATGAGACAGTTATTTCCAAATTGTTGTGGATCATTGAAAGGAAACTGCACCTGCTATGAACATTCAATGGTATGCACATCAATGGAGTCATGGTGACTTGAATCACTTACTCTGGAAGGGTTTTCTGAGTATGTTTCTGAAAACTTTCCCGAAGGCAGGCAATCTATTAACAGGGTCATCATTTTGTTGGGTATTGTGTTGGACGTCATTGGAACTTCTCTATCGATTGTCACCAAAAAGATTATCAACATCAAAAGCCTTTTCAGAAATGTGATGATTTCAAATCCAAATACCTCGGTGTTTGTCCCTCCTTCCACAATGTTTGCAAACAGAGCAAGGTTTCCGCTAGTATTTATTTTCCAATTTTATTTGCTTACCAGTGAAAGGGGCTGTACGGACATTTGTCAAGCAGTGGGAAAGTTTGTTTGATCAAGCACTGAGGCTTGTAAGGAACAAGTCAATGGATATGGTTAACTTTGCTTTTGGCTTTTGTGACCCAGGAATATTGGATTGGTATGTGATAATCTTCGCTGAAAGGTGTTAGGTTTTTGTACACGGGGTAAGCTCCACCAAAGGCATGTGTGTGAATGGTCAGACAGCTTGATTTCAGGGGTGTAATAAGCAATATGATAACACTCCAACACATTGTTGGTAATACCCGATGCCTTTGTGGGCGGCATGAATTTGTTGTTTTTCGACAAATAGATCAAATTATTCTTTAATTTGCTTAAGACCCCAGGGATGTGTTCGGGACTGGCTTAGCCGAGTTGTTCTGGCATCCGTTTGTGTGTTCGGCGCCACAGTGACATGACAACGTGGGATGTCCACCTGTTTGGGTAGCCTCTGATCCATTAGGATGTTCTCCTGTATTGGGTCGACCAGCTTTGTCATGTCCCCAGTCAGATAACATCCAATAATTCCATTGTGTGAAACAATATTATTTGGACAGGTACACAGATAGGTTGATATCACAATGAGGAACAGACCGATATACAACAACAAAGGAAAGACATCCAGGGGCCATGTTTCCGAAGCTATCGTATACGTGTACTTAACAATATAGTTATAGCCTTCGTGGAAGTAATTTTGATGATCCAGAAAGAGTACGTTTTTCCATCACAACATTTATAACATCGTTACGTCTACGATAGCTTCAGGAACACAGACTTGGGAGCTTTATACATTCACAGCCTTTCCTCTGCTGATATACTCAGACTCGTGGCACCTCCAGTTGCCCATTTGTGAAGAAGGTTAAAATGAAATTATGGTATGAAGCTATCGGCTTGTTGCAATTTATTGAATAAATAATTTTAAAGCTATATTGTTTGTCCGCTGTTCCAATTTCAGTCGTATGATCTTCAAAAGATTTAATTTAAATCTTAACAGTTTCCTTAATTGTGTCTCCTGGTCTCATCACAGGAGACTGTCAACGAACCCCACCCTCTTAGGACTATTCAGTTCTGGCTCCTAACAACGGGAAATTTGCAATTGTTGGATTGATTGGGGACCAAAGGGCCATCATCAGCTCTTCACTCAGGTCAATTTGGATGCTGGTGAAATGGGAGACTTTAACCCTTGCCTTTCAAACATTTATGAAATCTAAATCTGTTACTTTAATCATAGCTGTTCCCACAAAATAGTACCAATAAAATAATGTTCTATCATTATTTGTAAAAAATAAATAATTTGGAACAAATCTTTGCATTCATATTGAAGTTTGTTGCATGCATGAATCTCTACTGTATCAGGGGTTAACACTGTCACATGTCACAAACATGGCCTCTCATTGTTAGAAACTGTCATTAAAATCATTTGATAGTTTGGAAAACTCTTAAGAGTGTTTACTTTTGCTAGGTGCACACATGCGTCCCAGAAATCAGAAATGCTTGCCACAGGCAATGTAAATGTATTTTTGGCATGTTTTAATTCGAAAGGATAAAATATAATTTGCTGCATGCAGTGGCTAATTACGCATATAAAAGATATTTGACATCAATGATCACAAGTTGGGTTTTTTTTTATCAGAGAAGATTTTTAAAAAAATAAAACATTCTAGAGTCTATACAGTATATTATTTTGACACTACAATGTATAGTATATTCCCTGCAGCTACACCACCACTAAAGAATTGAAAGGAAGAGATGTATTCTGATTCAATATCTTACATAGTGGCAACTACAGTCTACAGTTGAATTGAAAGTACGAGTACTCTGATGGATCTGAGAAGAATACACTATAGGAAATGAGGCATATTTAAGCATGTTAATTAATTGCTCACTAAAACCCAAGACATTTAGGTAGATTCAATATGCATCTTAATATTTGCATCTTAAAGGCATACAATCACGGTTGATAGACCTAGATAATGACCAAACGAATTTCAGTCTGAGACTATTTACGTT
>JAUTBQ010187082.1:0-10577 GCA_032361185.1 Lepetodrilus ovalis | reverse complement strand
ACTGTTGTGTAATATAATGCGGTGAAGTGTTTTGCCCCAAATTGGACATTGCCTGTGAATCAACAGCATATAGCATGGCCAGATAACGTTGTCATCTTCATCAAAAACTATCTTCTTACTTAACGTTTCTATAGCTGCCCATGTTTCTCGAATAAAGTTAGCAAGATACTCAGAATATGTGGATATGTTAATGGTGAATATGTTAATGTGTGTAGCATTGTTCGTGCAAGAGTGCATTAGCGTTAGAAACCATCTAACATGGTCGTATGCGTTTAAATATTTATGTAAATTCAAGTATTTTCGCTACCAACACGCATCTTAGTTTAAATTCAGATTGCATGTCGTCCATTTTCATTTCTAATGCATTTTAGCATGCGTAGAAGATGTTAGCAGTAAAGCACAACCGGCGAGGATAGAGAGAGAGAGAGAGAGAGAGAGAGAGAGAGAGAGAGAGAGAGAGAGAGAGAGAGAGAGAGAGGGCTAATACACTGCTAAAAAAAAATAATCGATATGGTCTTTTATACGTATAGTTGATAAGAGAGCTTTGTGAAATGATTTCCTGGATTGAAAACTACTTTGCACTCACAAGACAATGAATGTGCCCTTATCTTCTAGTTACTCACACTTTTGTTTTCAAGTACTCGATCTATGGCTTTATTTATATAGTAGCATTGTCCATAAACAAAAACTCTTTTTAAAATCATTTTGAACATTTCTGGGATAATAGAAACATACAGAAACGTGTCGATTACCCCATGCTTATGTCTCGGGCAATCCCACTGATTGTGGCTATGTGTGGGGATGTGTTGCAAGTGGGATCAGTCAAGGGGTATTTCTTCTAACCATGTCCGTTTTACTCATTTGAGGTTTAAATATGGAGGAAGTTTTAAGTGCCCATATATCGCCTTGATTAACCGAGATAGAAAATAGACAACCTCCAATATCCACTGGTAACTCCTCGGAAGTAGAAATAAGATTTCCAGTTAAGAGGGTGATAACTTGAATAGAATTATGCTAAATACGCGTTCTGAACGTAATATTGTAAATAAGTGATGATTTTCTTGTCTTATGATTATCATTATATGTAATAGTATTATAGTTATCATCGTCTAACGATGCTTAATGTCTCAGCATATGTACCTTTATGGCCTTCAAGGAAGCCACTGACAAATATTTGGCATATCAGTAATTAAACGATTTAAACTTATAACTGAACAGTGACAACATGTGAAGTTTTAGATAAAATTAAACAAATACTCAGTATATGACATCATCCATGTGGTTGAATTATTCTGTGTCAGATAATGGCAGTCCTCAACCCAGAGGAAAGTATTCAGCTAAATTTAGTATTATTATACTTATAACATAGACTGGGTAGTATCGGATATCGTTGATAACACTAGTGTGTATGTTTTTCAGAGAAATGAGTAACCATGTTTCAGAATAGTAATTTCTGAAACAATACATAATTTAGATATGGTTATGTGAATTGAAACATTCATAATATATTATCTTTTGTAGTGGATCATATTCTAATGTATGCATAATGTATTTAACCTGTTTTTATTTAATAGGAACTTAAATAGCCATGGATGAAGAATGTATTAAATATTCATTAAACACACGCCGTTTTTTCATATTCAGGGTGTATAATTATGTAGTGGTCCCCTGGTATTTCAAACCATCATCGAGCCGATTATGGTAACACCTACAGGTTAATATGTAAATAATTCCAGTGTCATTACATCATATCTATCCCCTTAGATCAACTGACTTATTGGGCACACACGGTCCGTCGTCTTCAGTGACCACCGTCGATGTTGTCCTACAAACAGAAACCTCTGACCTAAACCTCGTCTGCAGTCACGTCGGTCGTCGACCGGCAAGTTTATCGTGGATGGGGACGGTTTGAACATGCGACACTCCACAGGTCATCATTCTACAAGGCAGTCGGCATTTCGACTAGATTTGTGACCCGTCACATACAACGACGTGAGCAGCTCTTGCGGCGCCCTGGATGTCACGTTCGTGATGACATCCGCCAGTCCTCTTCCCGGACTAAATACCTCCGCAATCCCTTCTGTGCTGGTCCAATCTGTCCCCGCGCAGTACTTAAACCCTCTTTGTTGATCTTTGCTTACATTTTGAGAATTCCCATTTGCTAGTTCATTACACACCTCTGACGTCGAGCGATACGCTGCTCGGAAGATTTCATGTGGGAAGTTTACGAATTCAAGTAATCATACTCTTTCGTGTTATATATTTGAATGTGTGCACGTGAAAGATAGAAAGTCATGGAACATTGACGAAGTTGCTTTATCTTCTTGATTAACGAAAGTTTCACCGATATTATTCAGCAAGAACCCTGGAGTATTTATGTTCAAGAATATTTAATCCTGAAAATGAGACCGAAATTTGTGTTTCTGGTTGCCATGTGTTTGCACATCACACAGTATGTCGCAGATAGTGTGGAGAACCGATGTACCGCCGCAAACTGCCAACTCCCGGACTGTCGTTGTCCAGGACACAACATCCCTGGGGGATTAAAGCCAGAAGAAATTCCTCAAATGGTACTGATCACATTTGACGATGCCGTAAACTGGGAAAATTGGGACTACTATATGAAGCTTTTCCCACCTGATAGAAGCAGACTCAATCCAAATGGGTGTCCAGCGACATCAACTCTGTTCGTGTCCCACAACTTCACCGACTACTGCATGCTGAAGAAGCTGCACGCCCGAGGTCTGGAGATAGCGGACCACAGCGTGTCCCACAGAGTCCCTCATACCTGGTGGAGTGCAGCATCAGAGAACGACCTGCATGAGGAAATCATCGAACAGAAGACGAACCTCGCAGATCTTGCTGACATTCCCGTAGCGGACATCAAGGGCTGGAGAAGCCCCTTCCTTCAACCAACTGGAGACACGATGTTCAAAATCCTGTACGACAACAACTTCACATACGACGCCACGATGACCTACCCGTTCCCCAGGAATGTGTATTCTCCAGTGATGTGGCCGTTCACGCTGGACTATTCCTACACCTTGGTGTGCAACATCAAACCATGTCCTAAGCAACAGTACCCTGGCTTCTGGATCCTCCCGGTCGTTGTCATGATGGACTACAGGGAACACCTGCCCTGTGCTTACGTGGACTTCTGCAAGAACGCGCCGAGGAACCAGGACGAGGCCTTTCAGCTTCTCTGGAAGAACTTCTTGAGGAACTACAGAACCAACAGAGCGCCACTCTATATTAACCTCCACTCCAAGTGGTTGAACACAAGGTTCAACCTGGATGCCATGGACCAGTTCATACAGAGACTGACCTCGATGGACGACGTGTTCGTGACCACGGTCAGCAAGGCATTGGAGTGGATGAAGAGACCTACCAAGCTGTCAGACATCCAGACGTTCCAGCCATGGCAGTGTATTAAGGAACCGAACCTAGAGGACAAGGCTTTCTGTAGCTTCTCCTTCAAGCCTGTGACCAAGGAGCCAGACAGCACCACTCACCACAGTCACGACAACGTGGACAGAGGTAACGCTAGGAATAAGAATACAATTAGCTGGGGTAACTCTAAAGATACGTTAGGCAAAATGGATGTTCCCCCTTCTCAAGACTCTCATTCCAACCATAAGAAACATCGACCATGGTTTCTCAGAAATTCGAGCACTTGTCTAGATGTGTGTTTGAAACTTGTATTGACAGTTCTATTTGTAGCATTGCTGTTATAGACACTGGCTAAGTATTCTCATCTCCCTTGATGACAACATCAGTTACTGGAATCATCCAATAACAAAGCTAATTACCAGTTAACTGAGATAACTAGTTTAATGTATGTTTGGAATCTGTGGAAGGTCGATGATATTCAATTTAATGTATAACGTGCATTGTATAATAGGTGTACGCTTGTATATTATGTGTACGCTTGTATGATAGAGGTACGCTTGTATATTATGTAATTAAATGGTGTAGGGCACGAACATGTAATTTACATCGTTATCTGGGAAGGAGTAAACATTATTAAATATTTTAGGCGTTATATGTCGCCAAGCGGCTGCAATCATCTGTGTGCATCTTCTAGGTATGCAATGAAGTTTATGACGGTTCTCTCGAAACTTATGTGTGATATGCGCTGCCTGGCGACTAAACTACTTCAAGTCACGCATAATTGAAGCAAGGAATAATAGAAAAGTGAGGCTATTACTACAATGGCATCTCATTTCCAAAAGATCGTGACGTCATAATTAAAATTTTGATTATTTCTTTTTTTTTAGTGTGTACTATATATAAGTATTAAACATGTTTTGTAGGGAAAGTTGCATGGCATTTTGGCTAGTTATATAATTGTATGTTTAATTTGTGCATGTTTGTAAATATTGTATTTAATATATTGAAATAATGGAAATGTCTTAGTTCATGTGTACAGTATGTCTATGTTCAGTATATACATGTATGGAAGTGTTTGTGTTCTATTTCTTTTTTTATTCCATCGACTTTAATGCCCGAAAGTAGTTTTGTTAATAAATTTAGTAATACTTATGGTCATTCTATATGAAGTTACATCTTATTTAAACTCAACGTATTCAAATACTAGTATAATTAAGGGCATAATTATGATGTCGACATTACAGTATATTTTTTACTACCGTAAAAATGGTTAGCTGCGGATTAAGGTAAGTGAAGTTGACCTATTATTGAAGCGACATTTGTTCAGATGGATGTTTAGAACAGTCAGCGGGGAAGGTTGACTATGTATGTCAGTATGCTATATTAGTACGGAACTGAAAGGCTGACGTGGGAGCATGTCTTGTGATATTATACAAGTGTAAAACGTGATTGTTTCGCGGAAAGCAAACACATCAGTGACCGTGACAGACGAAACCTAAATCCCCTTTACCAGACTAGCTATCTACATGTACCACTTGACGACATCGCGACCAAAGCTTACAGTATTATAGGAAATAACACGTCTGAGGTGATATTTTTTTATAAAATGTACAGTGAGACATTCTTTCGTTTGATGTGGCTATAGGCCTACCTTGTTTTTCTCCGATATATACATGTATATGCTACGTAAATTTGTCATTCCTTGCAGTTTACAGAAGTATTATACCTACAACACATTTTGAACGTTTAGAAAATGCGCACAATTAGACGTAGGCCTATACGTTATGCAGTTTCTTTTTAAAACTAATTTTGGAGAAATAGTGATAATTTCATATTCGTATGCCGTAGAATACTGTTGAAAATAGCAATCTTCACAGTGATTGGTGGAATGAGTAAGTTATATGAAACTTAACGTCTCTGGGTAATATTTCATCCACTTGGGACACATGGTCAGCTGCTGAAATGAGTAGACGACTGTGTGGTAGGCCTACTGGTATAGTATATGATCAGAGATTAATGTGAGTTACTGGTATGTAGTTTGTCATGTTCATTTGTAAATCTTGTACAAGACGAGAAATAAACAGACATGGTATTAGCATTTGTTTTGTTGTCATTGAGAAGTAGATACTTCAACATTCAGCAATAATGTAGACCTACCATCCTCGCACGACTTGTGTACTTCCATGGGCGTAGCTAGTGGTTATTAATGCGTACTCGGAACCACTTTCATATGATCAGCTGTAAGTGCATGAAGTGGGTATATGCTTTCAAAACTTACTGACCTACTCAAAAGAAACGATCGAAGCAAACCCTGCTGATGGAATTATGGAAGCCTGTTCAGTAGTAAAGCTTTAATACGAATATGCCCATTTCGGATAAATTAGTCCGCTACCGACTTCTTTATATATAGATATATCCATCATATATTATATGCGCAAGCAGAAATTCAACAAAACTATCCTATTTAGGTGTTTTGCTTCTTGATTTATTGTAAATTAAAACTATTTGAACATAGTAGGTACTTAAATAGAAAGAATACATCTAATGTAAGTTGAAACGGACCACACCAGATTACGTGATAGTATACGGAAATTAGGTAGAAATTTCATCCCTTGAACTATTAAAAGCAGAATTATTTGCTATTGAACTGGGCCAATTGTTGCTACAAAAACAACACCAGTAATACATGTACATTGTAATATATTATGTTTTCTTACCCATAAGGGCAAGCATATGCCGGTTCGTAATATATTGATAAGAACCGTATGGTCATTATCACTTGACACGCTTTTCTGTAATGTGATTGGCTGACATTCAACTCAAACCTCGCTACATAACAATGCAGACAATGCATTGACGTCGTAGGTGCATTGTGACGTCACTGAGTACACGTCACAAATATTTGTCCATTTCGGCATAGAATCGGATACGTTTAATCAAAACGTGTTCTTTTGACGAAAACTACATAAATGACCGTTAGGGTAAGAAATAGGATACTAACCGAGCCATAATTTTGGTTTGGAGCTCGCCAAGGCTTGCTCAAAATCAAATTTATGTCACTCGGGCATACATCTGATAGGAAATGGAAGCTCGGTTAGTATCCTATAATTACGTCACATTTTTCAAAATAGTACACATTTTGTGCCCCTACCTTCCATGCCTCCGGGTTGTCACCCAGGTACCCAGATAATGCCTTCTTGCCCCAGGGGCATTTGCAGGGGTTGGTGATTGGGGCGAAGGAGGACACAGACTTGTACATGCCGGGGTTCTTCAGGGCGCAGATCAGGGCACCATGGCCACCCATACTGGAGAATACATCCAGACTTATAAGAACTGAGGAATTATGTCACTTGCAGAAGATTGAGAAGTAGTGTCAAACATCAAGACTGAAGAATGACGTCACTATCCAGCATATTGCAGGAAATATTAAGACTTGGAAATTGATTGATTGAATTATTGCTTTACGTCGCAGCGGGAATTGAAAAGTGGTGTACTGTATCTAACATTCATAGGTAGTAGGGTCAAAATAATCATTTTTCAAATACATGTATTTAAAAAACATATATAAAAAATATTTTAAATACATGTACTACATTAATTTACAATTTAATATATAGTGTTTTTTTTTAGTTTAATTTGCTTGTTCATAGTTACAGTACCTGAACACAGATCATTTTCAAGTTATTTATTTTTCTAATACACTCTGTAATTCGAATGGCTACAAATTTAATTATTTTCTCCAGTTGGAATTATTAGGATAATTATGGTATGTTTACAATAAAATAAATAGCAGGTTTAAACGTTATCTGTTTGACAAATCTGATAACTGTTAGAAAATGTAAATTGTGAAACTATTCTCAGGGTAAATGACGGACAGCTTTAAAAAGAAACTCAATCGTACAAAATAATATTCGCAAAAAATGTTCAGCTCACAAAGTAGTATTTTATCTAACCTGTGTCCAAAGATTCCCTGTTTGTCAGGCATAACTGGGAACTGTGAGTTTATCAAAGCTGGAAGCTGAAAATGGAATCAAATAATGTAGAGGTAAATAAAGCATTGAATAATCATATTTATCACATAAAATGCCTCCTGGGAGATCAATAACACCATTCAATATCTTCCGTATACAACTCCGAACTTATCTACAAATGTGATAAATAGAATCTAGCACCATGTTCATTTCACCCTCTCTCTGCTGGATTATCCGCATCTCTGGTTGCCTGCAGCATGGAGAGGGTTAATACGGAATTTATTAAACTCAGTAAAAATGTTGAGTATAAACATATAAGTCTATACATTTGAAGTTCTGACCATAGTACATATACAGAGTCCCCTCTATATAAGGCTGTATTTGGGGTCCATGACATATAGTACCAGCCTTATATAATAGTGCAGGTAAATAACAAAAAATAAAAATGGGGTCCACATCTGACCCAGCCTTATATCCGAATCCGCTCTGTATCGAACAACCTTATATCGAGGGGGCACTGTACTTTCTCTTATACTCATATCACCGACGGCTACATATAAATGCATAGTTGCAGGCAGCCGAAACACCGACCTCCTTGGTGATATACGAGTACATCTTGTAGTTTGTCTTCCACTTGTCCTGAGTGGCGTCAACGTAGAACCCCGCCCCAGAGCCGAAGTCGTAGCTGTCGTCCTCGCCCTCGATACCACACCCTCCTGCAGGCAACGGCAAATAACAGAGTGACTTCAATGTAACAATTACAGTACTGTATTCGACGTATTATACGCCCCACTCTGATATACGCCCCCTTTAACTAATTAAAAAAAATAAAAAAGGAAAAATTAAAAAAAATCCCATACATGTACAGTGTCCCCTCTTTATAATGCTGAAGTTGGGGTCCATGACATACCCCCCGCCTTATAGTACCCGCCTTATATGATATTACTGGGAAATAACGAAAATAAAAATGTTATATCCGAATCCGTGGTGCATTGGATAGTGTTATATCGAGAGGCACTGTACATGTATTTACGTTTTTTCTCTCATTTAATTTCTTTTATTTAAAAATATTTTTAATTTTTTCTTTTTCTTTTTACTTTAATAATCGCACCCAAGCATCAATTTTTTTTATACGCCCTGGGCGAATAATACATTGAATACGGTAATTTCTCTGGGTATCCTTTCACGAAACTCACCAAATTCTCTTTGCCGAAAGCTAACACAGTGGATTCGGATATAAGGCTGGGTCAGACGTGGATCCCATTTTTTTATTTTATTATTTACCTACTATCGTATAAGGCTGGTACTATGGACCCCAAATTCAACGTTATATCGAGGGGACACTGTACACTGCTATGAGAACGCTACCAGTCTCTTAGTAGATAAGATCTCGAGGGTTTCATGAAAGGATACCCTGATCAAAAACGAAAGATATTCTAATGTTTCAGAAGAACAGTATCATACAAATCTATTGGGCCCAGTACCACAGAACGATCGTAGCACCGCGCGAGTCATAACTCCAATATGTCTAAATTAGTTTTGCAGTGTTACAGTTGTTCTGGCCCCAAGATTAAGAAACTTTTTGAGTACAATTTCATGTTCTAGCTCAAATTTAATACGGGGATTTGTGAACAAACCATGGGTTGAACATGACATTGTACTCGAAAATATGTTGATCTATACAATAGCTATATAGTATCTGCCTGATTTGATATCTTGAGGAATACTGGCATCATACTCACTTGGGCTAGTGTCCGGGGCAACGATAATGATTCCGAGTTGAGAGGCAATTTTCTGCGCACCAGCTTTTGTCACAAAGTTCTGTTCAGTGCAAGTCAATCCTGGAAATAGCATGGTCACCGAGTTCAATACATTTCTTGTACAGTACATCTCTTCCCAGCATGTTCTTAGGCTGTGTATAGCATGTACAGTGGAACATAATCATAGTTCACAAAGGAACAACCAGGGTATCCTTTCACAAAGTTCTCTTATCCACTAAGAGCCTGGGTAGCGCTCTCTTTGCCGATAGCTGTTAAGAGAGCATTACCAGTCTCTTAGCAGATAAGAGAGCTTCGTGAAAGGATACCCAGGGTATTGTTTCTCGAAGCTCTCATATCCACTATGAGACCAGAGCGCTCTCGTAAATGCAAGAGAGCCATGTATAAGAGACCACCACGACAGTGCTTATGGTCTCGTAGTAGATACGAGAGCTTCTAGAAACAATACCCTGGGCTACTTGTGTTGCAGGTTTCTTCCTGTTAGGAACTGACATATTGTGATAAGGAAAAAAATAATCAAGAAAGGCAGTTCTATTCCTAAATCCCAATAAAAAAAATAAAAAAATAAAAAAATACATAATTTCAAACAAGTGAAACATTCCTAATTCTGCATACATATGATACATCATGATATTGAGTAAAATAATCTAGAAGAGTAGCTCTATTCCTAAACTCTCAATAAAAGAAAAACCTTAGAGCATGTTCAGACATGGACTTTATAGCACTATATTAATAAATAAGACTATTATTATTATTATTATTATTATTGTTACTATTAACCAAAAAACATTATCAACATGTGCAACCAAGGCAAACATGTCTAATTCTGCATTCATACCATAATTAAATATTCACTGACAACTCACCTGAAAGCCAGTATAACACGGGCACTTTGGTACCCAATTCAGCTTGTGGAGGCAGATAAATACCAAACTTCATGGTACATTTCACCTGGGAACTGAAAAATACATCGACTTATTAAATAGAATTACATGCAGGGAACAACTAACCTAATTCTGAATCAGCTGAGGAAAGTATTATATACTCAGTGCTATGTTCATGTTCAGCATGTTAATGTTTTATTGAATTATCCACATCATGGCACATGCACACTAAACAAGTTGGAATAATTTGCAATTTTCCGAATTACCTCTCATGGCTGAAAACCTTTTGCCAGCCACCAAACATCTTGTTTGAGGAAACTTCTGTTAAAGCTGCCATTATCACTAAAACGATAAAATCACTAGTTATTGCTATATTACAAATAGATTTATAATGATAAATACACATGCATGATAATGTAATATTGTATATAAAAAAAATATATATGAAAAATAATTACATGCATTAAAGGCTAGACGAAGTAGCTTCGTCTCCATAATGCTTCTGCTATCCGCTATATGGAGACGAAGGGCCTCTCTCACAAAAACCGTACTAA